>JACSZP010037015.1:0-13268 GCA_016161895.1 Pinna nobilis | reverse complement strand
TGCTTTCCACTCATTAGTAAATGTTAATTTTTGTACATGTATTGTAAAAGGGGTTTAGTTTAGGCCTGTTTGAAACAGGGTGATGTATAAAATTTCGGAATTTGAAAAGTATGATTCAATTATCCGGACACCTCAATAATCTGGACGATTTGCCTGGAAATGCAGGTGTCCGGATTAATGAGGCTCGACTGTATACAGGGAATTAATTTTTAATTCATAATAGGCTTGATTTCTTTATATCACTTTTTACTTAAAACATCAGATTTTACTACAGATATATAGTAATTTTTTCGAGGATATTTTTTCCACTCTTTATAGCACCGAATTTGCTTTAAGCCAATTCTTTATAAACTAACTCAACTGTATATGCTACATAATGTGTTTAGACCATCAGCCTACCCCAAGTAAATATATTATTTCTCTCATACATTTAAAAAAAAAAACCAGCTTGGATTGGTACTAGAGAAAAATAAAAATTAAGTAGTTGGTTGGTTTTAAAGTCGTTTAACGTTCCACTCAGGATTCTTTCACTTATATGGAGATGATACCAACGTCTGTGAAGTGCCACAAATTTACCCTTACTCAGCACTCATAGCCATTGCGTAATGAGGATTCTTTAACGTGCAGATATCTACTGTGACATGGGACCTTGGTTTTTACTTTCTCATCCGAAGGACAGGGAAAGCTAGCCACAGCCTGGTATGGATTTGAACTCACGACCTCAAAATCAGAAGATCATGCTAAACACTGATCTAGTGTGGCCCCTTATGATGAATTAAAAAGCCATGATGCACTTATCAGTAAGCTACAGAAGCCCCTTATTTTGCAAACAAAAAGAAAAGAAGGGCAGACAACTCTGTCCAGCAGACCTACCTTCATCTGTGTATGGGAGTGGCAATGGTGAAGAAGATTACTGGATGGTCCAGCAATCTTACTGACCAGTCTGACCAGCTTCCTTGGATACATAGCGCTGGTGGTCTGCAGGTCAAACCTGGAGGCAGCGAATGAAATACAGGGTAAATTTGCTGTGTCATGTTTGGATGAATTTGACGTCTCTTTGGCACTCTACAAAATATACGAAGAAAAACATATATAGCATACATCAAACATTACAGAGAACTCAATACCTGAAGATAAGCCTTTATACACCTTTTTTATGTGCCCATCAAGTGACAGGACATATTATGTTATGACATTGTCTATTGGTCATAGTTTTCTGGATCTTTTTTCTATGGAGCTTTCTCTCATGGACTCTTCATTAAAATGAAATGTTGCTAACAGAAAATACATTGTATATGACAAATATGTGTAATGGGGACTCGACATATCAGACCAGGTAGCTCAATTGGTAGAGTTGATATGCATAAATGAGCAGTTAACAGAATATTCAAATTGGCTTTCACAAATTTTGTAAGTTTTGCTGTTATCAATAATCCCACCAACTTTCACTAAAATGGAAACCTCACTGTATGCCAGTGGTAAGCTTCATATTTTTAGCCTATGCTTAGCACTTCCGCCTTTGAATAGTAAGAGATCTTTAACATAACAGTATCTACTGTTACTTGAGACCTCAATGATCAAGTGCCTTATGTGCCCCACTTGAATTCAAACTCTGGCCTCCTGGATTCAAATACAAGCACTCAACTTTTGCCCCTGAGTAGTTTTGTAATGATTTACTCACCTTGGACGTTCTACTTTGAGCTCTGTACGGCTTCTTCTTTATATCACATTGAGGGTGCTGGGCAAAATAAACTGTAATGATTGGCTCCAGTATGGTCAGGTGACTAGTTTTGGTTGGTAGACACTCCTCCATGGCGGCCACTTGCTCCTCTGTGGGGTGAGGCCTATTGTCATCAACCAACTCTGTAATATCGGTAAAAAAAATGATAACAACCAAACTACAAAGGAGGGACTAAGAACATGTATATAGAGATTGATTCATACACAAATGGTACAAACGCCCAGCTTCAAGTTTGTACTGGAATGCTTCATAATTAGAAAAGACCTACACAATAACATGTTCCAAATGTTCACAATGACAGTTCTGGTTTGAGAAAGTTGACAATAGTACTGTAGATTCCTAAATAAAAGCGAGGATATATATAATATCCACGTAATTTCGGAGTGGGAGCCCTTGCAGATTATAAACCCTCGCTTTTATTTGATCTGGCAGTTTTTTACTCACTGGAACTGTATTGTATTGTTGTTTTAACATCACACTCAAGAATATTTCACTCATATTGAGACGTCACTGTGTGTCGGTGAAGGGCAACAAATTTTGCCTATGCCTGGCACTGGTTGCCGTAGAGCAGGGAGGGTTCTTTAACGTGCCAACACTTACTATATGGTTAGACCAGTTTTTGTTTCGTTTTTGTGTCTTTAAAATTCATGTTCATGCTCTTTTAATAAACATAATACATACTCTTTTGTATTATTGGCTACATAGCCTTTTGAAAATAAGAAAATAACAGTTAATGTGTAAAAAGACAACCGAGGTAAAATACAGTGTAACCTGTTTTAAGAGACTGTCCAAGGGAATGAGCAAAAAGGGTCACATATGACAGGGGGTCTCTTAATTCACGTGATTTATATAGGAAAACAATATTTTAAGAACCACTCATTTGGGTCACATTAGACTGGTTTTCCTTTAATTCAGTGAGTCGCTCAGGCAGGTTAGACTGTATACGCAGTCACCTGAATTGAAAAAACTACAGTGAACTTCAAGAATAGCGAAGTCGAAAACAGAGAATTTCTGGTAATAACGAACAAAATCTCTGAGTCCCATGTGTTTACCTCTAATGTGTATAAAACCTGAAACAACGAAACTCTTGACATAACGAAGAAAATTTACCAGTCCCAATGCATTCCTTAAAAGTGAAGTGAACTATAATAGTTGCTTGATAAAATTACCTTTTTCTGTCTTGGCATAAGGTTCATAGCTATGGTTGTAAACAAAATGGAGGAACTTCTGGATCCTGTGCACAGCAGAAGAGGAGACGTTATAATGACAGCTCCCTACTATATATCGTATCAATGAATTCTCCCTCAGGAAAACAGAATCTTCCGGGTCAGATAAGGACGATCTACTTGTGCCTGCAATAAAAAGAGATAGGTATGAGTTTGGGAGGCATCCTTCGGAGATAAGGTTACTAGAATCTATCATCACTTTGTACAGAGACAAGGAAATCTCATCTGAAGGTCAAAGGTTAACAGTCCCCTTGCTGAGATACTTAGATGTCACAAATCTTTGACACAAGGGCCCCTGTATATTTGTCATCATCAGCAGTATCTGTAGATAGAAGCAGAGGTGGCTTTGATATTTCATATATAAATTCTTTATGATTAGTCCTTTCACCGAGTGCCATAAATTTTGACCTAGAAACTTTGATGTTTGTTCATGTAACAACAATGACAATGCTGGGAGTATAACATTATCAAATGATCAAAAAAGACTTCTAGAAACATATCAATGCTACTGTCTGCAGTCTAAAATAATCAAGTGATGTTATTGGTATTATCATTATTACTTTTTTTTATTTTTTCACCACAGACAGAAGGACAAGGAGCCCTGTTCACTGTCTGAAGATGACCACTGTAGGCCTACCACCAAGATATGATGGCTTTTGATAGAAGTATTACAAAAAAGTTGTCCTACATCAAGTGTTAACTCTCTACTATGACTGATTTCAGAGCTATGGAGCAGAAATGAATATGTTTTAGCAAAACAGATGGCAAAACAGAGCAGCCATAATAGGACATCTATCACTGTGGTGGTGGGGTCCTAATTTCATGTATTACATGTACCCAATATCTTAAGTGTCACCTTGAAAGGTTGTGACCTTTTGAACTCTTACTTTGATTGACTTTGTCCTCTGATTCTTGCATAGTGTACAAGTAGTCAAAATAGAAAACCCCATATCTCTCTATCGCAGCCTGCTCTGTGTATGTTTGTAAATGCTGGTTGCCATCGAATATCAAATTCAGAGGTTCCCCACGGTTGGCAGGACAACCAATGTCAAAGAGAGACTGACTGTAATAGTTAATGACCTTGCTGTGAAGGTCACTTCCTCCCCTCAGTATGGTCTTNNGTATGGTCTTACTCTGAAAATACAGATGAATATGTTAAAAGAGACTGTAAAAGGAAGGCAGCAAAAATGGTCAAGTGTCACAGGTATTCTCTTAATTCAGGTGGTTTGTATTAGGGCAAGCTACTATGGGAATCATACATACAGGTCAAATAGAGTAAGTAGTCCTTTAATTCATTGGGTCATTAAAGCAGGTTAGACTGTGGTATAACAGACTATCACTGAATGGGTATGTGCTCATACATATGTATCATAATTTCATTTATTCTGAAGTAATAACTCTAACTCTCTCTCTCTCTCTCTCTCTCTCTCTCTCTCTCTCTCTGTTTACAAATGGTACTTTTGGGGACAGTAAATATGAGTCCCAAATGGTCCAATATACTGGTCACTGAGCAACACAGATAGAGATTCTGAAGAAGTAGAAAATATGGAAAGTTTATGGATTGATGATGGACTATGAAATATGATTATACTTGCATGAGCCTTTGGCTCAGGAGAGCTAAAAATGGTCTCTTTGACCTGATGGTATTTAATATATAAATATGGATGCTAGAGCAGGTTTTACTTTATAATATCTAGTTACTTACACGTTCATCACAGTCATCAGTAATCCCACAGACACACTGACCTACGGTCTGTAGGTGAATATTGGAGATCCCAAACTGTATATCAGAGAAGATGAGTCCCTTTGCCAAAAGTTCAAAGGTTATTCCCTCCCCTTCCACGTACATGAATGGCTTGAATGTGATCTTTTCTGGGCCGTAGTGTACCTTCTCCCTGATTTTCTCTGTATACTGAAAATCAAAACACACGACTTAATGCATCAGAATTTTTGTTCGATAGTTTGTAACATCTTTACACCAATCTCAGCTTTTGACTTGATCGTCTCAGAGAGAGACCTCAAACATACAAACCTATCCTTTGATACAAACCTAGTCTTTGATACAAACCTAGTCTTTGATACAAACCTAGTCTTTGATACAAACCTAGTCTTTGATACAAACCTATTCTTTGATACAAACCTAGTCTTTGATACAAACCTATTCTTTGATTCAAACCTATTCTTTGATACAAACCTAGTCTTTGATACAAACCTATTCTTTGATACAAACCTATTCTTTGGCCCATAATTATCACCTGACTCTCTATCATTTTTTAGTGGGGATGAAGTGCTTATTGACTGTTTACTCATTATAATACTGAAATACCATAGAATAACACCAGAGGACAACAGTCAACTGTTGCATAGCATACTGTTACATCAACCAGAATTCTGTGTAAACACTTCCCCCATTTTGTGCCCCATTCAAGCAGAATTCGGTGAGGATACTTCTGAATGGAAATCAGGAAATCACTTAAATAGAAAATCAGGAAATAAAACATTTTATTACCTGGCTTCCTGTATAATTGTATATGAAGCATTTTTGACTGTTTAACACTTTATTAAAAGACTTAAATCCTACAGATTTATGTGAGAGGGCAACAGTGACTGCTACATGGAACTGTTACATGCATGACAATTATGCGCAGACATTATCCCCATCACCTGCCTCACTCAGGCGTCTTTTGATCCAGGGGTGTGTTCAACGTCGTAGCCACTGCGAGCCACTTTGCGTAGTTGATATCATTCAACAATGGGCTACGTCATAGCCACATTGTTGAATGAAGTCAGTTATACGTATCAGTTTGTCTGCTGATGTTTGATGAAAAATAACTTTAGTTATTTGAGTGGCCTTTGCTTGTACATTCTTAATTAGTTCTGAAATAGAGAGCCAGGTATTAAATCATTTGTTTCATTGGTACGTCTGGAGCAGTCAACTCATTGACTCTCGATAGCAGGGAAGGCCTAGGGAATTGTTGCCTTCGGCCTCTGGCAAGTTCCCTAGGCCTTACCTGCAACCCCAGGCTAATAAATTGACTATTCCTTCAGTACCAATGAAACAACTGAATATGTTTCATTGGTAATCGGGGAAAAGTCAAATTAATGAATATTGATACAGTGAGCCCTCTTTATAATAACCATGTTTGTCCCTTGGGGATTCTGTCGTTGTATCGAATTTGCTCCTATAAAGAAACGATAGGTCAGCTGAGTCAGACGGCGTTTACATGTCTCTCGGTCATTTCTGTAGCCGAGTGTCTCCTAGCACCCTTATTGTCAAGTGCACACCAGATAACTACGGAGCCACTGAGTCTTTGTTTTAACAAAAATCACTCTTAAATTTACACTTATAAAAAATCGCATGACATTATATATACATATATTATATATTACATATACATAAAATTTATACACGATAAATAATCGGAACATATAATCGCCAATTGTTATTGACAAATTTTTGTGTTGTTGTATCACGGGATTTAGCAACTAAAAATGCATGTTTGTTCGGAATATTTCATGTTGGTGTTGGAAGCTGTAAATTCTGTTGTATGGACGGTAAACAATGTAATGTATGTTTGTTCTTGGCAAAATCCTGTCGGTAGGTGAAAATGTCGGATTATCGACGGTCGTTATAAAGCGGTCTGACTGTAGCAGGGAAGACCAAGAGAACTGTTATCCTCGACCGATAGTTCCTTGGGGAGGGGTTATAATTTCCTGCTACATTGTACCTCATACCAGTAACTTGACTGTTTCCCTGGTACTAATGAATCAACTGAATATTGTTTCATGTTCGGAAGTCAGGAAAAACCAGCAGTGCCACAGCTGATACTTAAACTTTCAATATTCCAAAGTTTGAGTTAGACTTTCTGCTTGAGAGCCACAAACTACTCAATGCGTAAACCTTTAACATCTAGGAAACTAATTTTATATGTACAGTAGGGGCTCATTAATCCTGACGCTTTTTTCCACAAGTAAATAATCCGGAAAAATTAGATTTCTGGTTTGTTGAAATCTATTGCTACAATACCCAATTCAATTTACCGGTAAAAAAATGTTTTCCAAGCAAATTTTGTCAAGAAGGCAATGCACCAAGATGATTGGCATCTAGATTAATTAGGCTTGACTGTATCTCAGTATACCATCTGTACAATTCTAGCACAGATGCTAAATTTATGATAAATAGAGTAATTTGATATACCAATTAACATTTACATGTGTACCTTGAATGTAATGGTTGCTTTGTGTGCATACATGCCCACTGACAGCACGGCTGGGGGAGGCTTCTTTTTCTCACTAACTTCTTCCTGTTCCGACTCTTCTTCTCCGGAAGGTAAAATCTGTGGTACATAAGACCACGCCCAGTTCATCCAGCCATCCCCTTCAGCCCCCTCTTGGGTGTGGTCTTCAGGGATCTCATCTGAGTACAATGTACAGAAAATTCTGTTTAGATGTGAAAAACAACTGCATGTATACATATGAAACCCTTCTTTAAAAGTCTGTATACAAAAAGTAACCAAAGCCGTGAATATTAACTAAATATATGGACATGTGTTCTTTTATACCATTTGCTGTTATGAAAAGTTAACACTACTTTGATCTTCATAATTTAAAGATGAAAACCCAGTCATACCACAGCTGGGACTAAATGACAAATTCAACACTTTATGACTTCAAGATTTCATGACTTTATCCTAAGCAGTGAGGACCTTGGTCTTGGCATAGTTTCATCATATTACTAACTTGCACACTTAAGTGAGACCAGCCACACAATTTACTCAATCAAGACCCTGTGACTCAAAATGTTTTATTGCTATTGAAAGTATTTGAGAATTTGTTGGGTTTTCATCAGTATTTCACCTTTGCTTATATTGTACAAGTATACAACAGTTTACACCTAAAAAATTCCTACCTATCTAGATATTCACTTTAAAAAAAACTGGGTCGTGTTATAGTGAACCAACATTTATTTTTTTTAAGATGGCCTCATTTACCTTCTTTTTCTGTCTCCTCAGCTGACGCTTGACTAAAGTCTGATCCAGGGGCGCTGGGAAATTCCATTGTTCCATAATACAAAGCGACACACATCTCCACTAATCTGAAATACATGGGCAGCTGGACGTCTGTGAATGAGATGTCTAACTTCTCACAAAACACATCAAACTTTGTAACACTAGGAATCTTGGAGTGAACAGACTCGTACTTCATATACATCCGGCCATTTACAGAGCATCTGTAGATCAGAGGGTCCTGGTAGTTTTCTATTTTACCACTAGCATCACACTTATCCAAACATACGGTCAGGTCTGAGAAATTGATGGCCTTCCTCAGGACGAGCTCAGGGGGAGACAACTCTACAAATGCTCTGTTCCAGGCAGCATCTACACTATAGCACTCTGCAGATTTGGCATTGATTGACAAGACAATGTCGTCCTCGACAAACTTGAAGATCAAGTTATTTATGATTATGCTAACATTGTTGAGGGCCTTGTTCATCAAACTTTGTAAATACCCTGGGGGTAAGTCTTCCGAGTCTTGTTTTCTTTGTCTTTGTTTGAACTGTGCCGATCTGGATCTCTTCAGCTCGCTGGAAGCTCGACTTTTTGTGTCATCATAAGCGGTGTCGCGCAGCTTCAGTATACATTCAATTGTGTTAATGGTAATGACTATTGGTTCAGATCCCAGTTTTGTCCAAGGAACATGGATTCGGAGTTCATGTATATAACCACTTTTAAAGATGATAGGCAGCTGAATGGCACGCTCTATAGTATCTAACCGAAGGTCAAGGTTATTCAGAACAGCATCCCCACCCCACAGGGACAGTTGGAAATCTTCAGGTCGTAGTTTGACATACTTGTCAACATAGCCCATCAGAAGTGGAGTGATGTAAGATTCTATCTTAAACATGTTGATGGCTCTAGGATCAAAGCATGCTGTATCTTCCTGTAACTCTTCTATCCCCACTCCACATCTTGATAAGTCTTTGTAGATTGTCTTGTATTACTAAGGAAGGGACCTTGAAACACCTACAAAAATAAAAGAATGAAAAGCTTAATATCAACAATATGAATTTGCATATGTTTTGTCCCTGACTTACTAATGAACCACAGAGTTCCAAACCATACCTGCCAAGTCTCCCCCCATAAATACAGATACTCCCTATTTCTTGCATCAAACTTTAATAATAGTCGGTTGGAAATTCTTTACTACATATAGCTCTAAGTCTCTCGTGGAAATATCAAATTCCAGAATGACAGACAAGCAGGAGATTTAAGACATGAATAAATGGGAAGTCAGAAGGAGGGCATTGGATACAGGAGAAACCACCCTCCCGTTGGGAGGATCACATGTTTGACATTGAATTAAATATATGACTATTCTTAACTAGCTGTTGGGAATTTTAACAACTTTAAAATGGTGTGACGAATAACTGGAACGCTCCAAAACTAACCAGAACGGACCAAAACGAACCGGCACATACCAAAATGAAACAAAATTTATTATTTTTGAAGGTACACTTGGACTCATTTAACAAAAATTTGTCATACACGAGATAACGATGGAATCATGTGGAAATGGATATAACTAAGCAATTTACACATTAAAGATGGTCAAATCAATGTTGAAATGTCCGTGCTTGAAACATGTTTTATCCGAGTACTACTTACAAGGCATCGACCATGTCTGTTAACATGGCAGAAAAGGAGTACAACCCACAATCGTGTATTTTTGATTTTTTAATGGCCGATATCTATATATTGCATGCCTATTTCTGTATCTTATCAACTACATCCTCTAATTATATGCTGGTGCAAATGTGATATTTCAATTTTTTAATTCTGTGAAGATGAAAAATGAGTCCAAATGTATCTTTAAAGCAATATTTAGATTAAGGATATGGATTATGAGTTGGTAATAACTTGGAATGCTAATTGTCATGATTGGTTTTGCTTCCGATGACGAGTTCATTAATCTGAATAACTGGAACCGAGTTCAGCCATGTAGATACGTTAATTTGCACCAGGCTTAACTCTGTTTTTGGTTATTCAGATAAATGGAATACATGTATATCGTTGGAAACAGTCCCAATGATGACAAATTGTATCCAAGAAATTATAAATGCATGAAAATGCATGTCCAAAACCTAAATAATGCTTAAAAATTTCAAATTTGCTTTCATTTTGGTCTGTTTCTGTTCGTATTGTGATGACCAGATATGTCTCTGGTACAGACAGACATACATTTACGTAAATCTTTACTGTTTTATCTTAATAAAATTTATCGTATCTATAAATGATTTTTAAATCCCATAAGATGCTTTTATCACAAAAATCAAAATTTAATCAAAATTTGCAAATTAAGATTGTGAAGCCAAGGCTTTAATCCATTTTGGTTATTCAAATTAATGAAATATGTCATCGGAAACACAACTAAATGATGACAAATGGTATTCCAAATATTATGAATTCATTGAAAATTATATTTTCAAACTAAAATTGCTTTAAAATATCAAATTTTAATTCGTTTTGGTCCATTTCGGTTCGTTTTGGTCCATTCCGGTTAATTTTGGTATGTTCCGGTAATTCGTCTCACCCACTTTAAAATTTGGTTGTTTGCAAAGGAACTGCTTTCTGCCTGCCTACATGGTAGGCCTACATGTTTTGAATCATCTTGAAGCGAGTAGGTCACTGGAGCTGAATCCCCCCCCCCCCAAAAAAAAACACCTACAATGTACATTGTATGAAGTCTTACTCTTGATAAGGGATTAGTGGTGGTCGTGTACAACACTGCCAACAGTTAACAGCAGCATTATGCTGAGCATAAGAAAACGTCCCTAGACAGAATCACTAAAGCCAGTAAAGGAATTAGAACGTATGTCGCTTTCTTATATTAACCACGGATAATAAAAGCACCTTGTGCACGTGTCTTCGTAATTTGTCAAGACAGAAATTAGTGAAGTCGTTCAATGTCGTGACCATTGGCATTGGCATCGACAAAATTTGCAATCAGCAATTGAAGTGGGGGAGTTAAGTTTCGGCACAACACATCTTTTGAATCTTACAGTTTTATCATTTTTACAAGAATATGTGTCATTTTAAATTTGTATTTCATTTACTTTATCAAAATATCATAATGTCGGTATATTACAAACGGGCCGCTACAAACCCAACTTTGCCAACTCACAAGTCGCCATCTTGACAAATTCGTTCGGATCATGTGTTAATCAAATGAAAAACCTAGAGGATTCAAAAGTTTATCTCAAGCGAGTAATAGTAGTATTACAAGCGAGTATTTGATTAGCCTGCTTCCCGTGACTGCAGGAATCTTTGTAAACGGCAGCTTTGAAAACAAGTTGTGGTGGTTTAATATTTCTAACCAGACTAGAATTTTGTTTAAAGATATTAATTTTCATTTAATTGTAAAAATCAAAATACATTTCATGAAATTTACAGTTATTATCTTTTTGCTTTTCTATGTGTAAGGTCGAACAAATTTACCAGACTTTTCCCTACCTTGCACCTAATAATTAGGACCTACATATACATGAACTGTCAAACAATTTAGCTGTGTTTCAACTGCAATTGGTTAAGTGAGAATTGGTAATTATCAAAAGTTGGATAATGAAATGACAAGACACCCGGATTATATTTTCCCAATAACAATTTACATGTAATTCTTAATAGCGGAAATATATTCAAGTTGTGTTACAAGTAGCCTACATGTAGACATACATGTACAGACGTCTTTGATGTAGATACATGTATACGTGTGTTTAAAAGTAGTTTAGATTTAAAAGCCGGATTAAAGAATGACTCTTCAAATAAATTATAATATAGTTAGTATAATTAATACTATTTGTTGATTGTTGACAGACATATGTCTCTGGTATTCATCTGAGTTAATTCATATGAATTAAGTAAAAATAATTGAAATTACATGTACATCAACAGGTTTTGCTCTTGGCTTTTGATCGGTACAATAGGATAGGGCATAGACGTATATAACACATGTGTTATATATACGTCTCTGGATAGGGTGGGGCATGACGCACACTCGAGGTAAATGAGAAGACACCTGTCAAAATTGTTCGGCATGTACACTCCTCTGTAACCGTCATAAATTATTATACCTTGACCCAGATTTGAGAAATGAGGCATTGATGTTGGTGTCTTCTCAATTATCCAACTTTTGATAATTCCCTATTCTCATTTTTCCAACTTTCCAATTTAAGCACAGGTAAATTGTTTACCAGTAATTAAAAAGATGTAAGGTCAGTATAGTTTGTTTTGGAAATTACTTAAGACAATGGAACATTTGTTCCATCTTACGGAGAGAAGAATAGAATAAATACAATATCCAGGAAATGTATTTAAATTTTGGCACCTGAATTAAAATTATTTTAAAATATAAAGAAAGACATTATACTGTTTAATTTCAGGAAATTACTCTGAATTTTAACATTTTTAGTAATTTGAAAAAAAAAAACAAAAGAAAAAACTGTAAAATTTAGGAATTTTTTTCTATTTTGACACTTAGATTAAAATTAATATTTTTAACATGATAATATATTATCAAGTTCATGTAGGTACAAATGTATATCTACAAAATCAATTTAAAAAATATTTAACATTTTTATATGCAAACACAAAATGATCACTGACAAAGCTGAAGAATTTACAGTAAAATATTGCTAATACTGAATGGGAAAATAAGATACTTTTGGGAATCTGCATTTTCTATTTAAAAAATCCTGTACTGAATTTTAAAAAATCCTGATTTCAGGATTTCCCTGAAAACTAGCATCTCTGAATTTATCTGATAATGCAAGTTCCTGCAGATTTCAGGATTTCCCTGAAAACTAGCATCTCTGAATGTATCTGATAATGCAAGTTCCTGCAGATTTCAGGATTTCCCTGAAAACTAGCATCTCTGAATGTATCTGATAATGCAAGTGCTCAGTTCAGATAACATGTGTTTTAGATAATTTTGGATAAGTTGGATAAGTGAGAATGAACCTTTTGACAGTAGCAAACGCTGCAATGATCGACACTTTTGTCTAAAAACTTTTATGAAAGAATATCGTTTTACGACTGAAAAATTGTTATTTTTGGCAATACGTTTATTGATTGATAAAGCTGTACTTATAGGGTTATGAATTTTATTCATCTTTCATTTTATAACTATGGATATATAATCTGCCCATGATGGGCGTTTTACCCCTCCTTAAATTCCTCATCATTTAAAACCATATATCATATCTACAATGAGCCAATTTTACTAATTTTTCTGATAAGAAAGTATAT
>JACSZP010037014.1:275-13870 GCA_016161895.1 Pinna nobilis | reverse complement strand
CAAGGTCTACAGAGTGATCTCCCCTTTTCTTGACTGTCTCATCCGTTAAAATCTCTACAGAGTGATCTCCCCTTTCTTGACTGTCTCATCCGTTAAAATCTCTACAGAGTGATCTCCCCTTGACTACATGCCACACAGGGTACGGGATCGGCCCACTTCCGGTCTCTGACAAGATGGCTGCCCCCCATGGGGGGCTCACTTCCGGTTCATGACCTCACTTCCGGTTCATGACCTCACTTCCGGTTCATGACCTCACTTCCGGTTCATGACCTCACTTCCGGTTCATGACCTCACTTCCGGTTCATGACCTCACTTCCGGTTCCGGACACGTGATCCAAGATGGCCGCCCCCATGGGGACCCTACTTCCGGTTCCGGTATGACGTCACATCCGGGGATGACGTCACAGGCGGCTCGATAGTACGCATTTGAATTTTGCCGCCAGGGGGCGCCACTGATGACGTCATCAGAATCCTGGCTTCTGATTGGTCAATTCCTCTGCGCATGCGTCAGAATTGACCAATCAGAAGCCAGGATTCTGATGACGTCATCAGTGGCGCGCCCTGGCGGCAAAATTCAAATGGCGTAGTACCGAGCCGCCTATTACTACTGATAGCTCTGATGGACTGTATCCATTCTTGAGTGGAGTTGCTCGATAGCTCAGCAATGCTAAGTACGGATCTGTTGAATTCCTGATCAAACGTTTTTTTGTTTGTACCGCACGCTCTGCCTAACCGTTGCTTTGAGGGTAATGAGGGCTACTTGTGCGATGTTGAAATCCATACCCTCTCGCAAACGTTTTGAAATCTATGCCTGCACACTGCGGTCCATTGTCTGAAAATATAGTTCCGGAATCCCATGCCTCGCAAAGATCAACTTCAGATGAGTGATGACTGACTGGGAAGTTGTGCTTTGCAACTTTGCGACTTCTATAAATCTAGAGAAGTAATCTGCAACTAGCAGGTAATTGTCATTCTTCAGATGAAATAAGTCTGTCTCTAACATTTGCCAAGGTCGCTCAGGAAATACAGTTGACCTCAATGGTTCTGCTTGATCAAATCTGTGTTTTGCACATAATGCACAGTTTCTCACGAGATCCTCAATCTCTCGGTTAATTTCTGGCCACCATACTTAGTTTCTGATTCGCTCGCGGCACTTAAGTATTCCTTAGTGTCCTTCATGAATTTTCTAAAGTACATCTGCTCTCAGAACTGTAGGAATAATAATTCTATTTCCTCTCATGAGTAATCCATGACACATTGATAATTCCTCTCGAATTTGCCAATACGGACGTGTAACGATATCTATGGACGGTTTCTCATATCCTGGCCATCCATCTTGACAAAATCTCACTATAATGCTCAAAACACTATCCTCATTAAGTTTACTTCTGATTTCCTCTAGACGATTTGCACTTGCTGGTAGCCATTCAATGACACTATCCACAAAATACTCGACTTCCTTCTGGAATTCTTCCTCTTCCTTTTTACTATGTGTACCTCTGAGAGGTGATCTAGAGACCGCATCTGCTGTATACAAATACTTTCCTGGGACATGTATGTCAAACTCGTATCTCATGAGTCTCATGCGAAAACGTTGGATTCTCGGTGGCAAATCTGATTTAGCCTTTGAACCAAGAAGTATAATAAGAGGTTTGTGGTCAGTCTCTATACTGAACTTCATTCCAATCAAGAAATCTGCAAATTTTTCATATGCCCACGTTACGGCTAACGCCTCTTTCTCAATTTATGCATATCTTTGTTCAGTTTGGCTCATCGATTTAGACGCGTATGCCACTGGCTTCCACCTATCATTTCCGCTGCCTTGAAGAACCACTGTCCGTAATCCATATGAGGAAGCGTCTGCTGACACCTTTGTACGAGATCTAGGGTCATATAAAGCTAACACTGGTATTCAACTGAGTTCTTTCTTAATCCTGTTGTATGCATCTCTCTGTGGCTGTCCCCATGTCCGTGTAATGTCCTTATGATGCAAGTCTCTCAATGGTTTGCTATTCTCAGCTAACTACTGGGTAAACCTCCCAAGCTGATTCACCATGCCTAAGAAACGACGCAGTTCTGTGACGTTTGTTGGTGCCTCATAATCATTTATGGCTTTGACCATTTTAGGATCTGATTTTATTCCATCCCTGTCTATCATATGACCTACAAATGTGATCCTTACTTGTGTAATTCACACTTCTCATTTTTGAGAGTTAAGCCTGCTTTGGCTAGCTTGGCTTATACTGTCTCCAGTCTGCTATCATGGTCTGACTGTGTGGATCCAAATGCTAGGATATCGTCCATCTGACACAAAACTCCTTCTAATCCTGATAATATCATTTGCATTCTCTTCTGAAAATATTCAGGAGCGGATGAGATACCAAACGGTATGTTGAAACAATACCGACCGAATGGAGTAATAAAGGTGGTAAGTAGTCTAGGTGATGGTGCTAATGGAATCTGCCAAAATCCACTGTTTGCATCTAATTTGGAGAAAACCCTTGCTCCTGTGAGTTTATTCATGTCTCCTCTGTACTAGGTAGCTGAGAGGCCTCCGTGGCCGAGTGGTTAGCGTGTTCGACTGCTAATCGGAAGATCCGGGTTCGAGCCGCGTAAGCGCCACTCCGCGGTTGGCAGTCCCTGTCCTTCGGATGAGACAGTAAAAACCGAGGTCCCGTGTCACAGTAGGTGTTGGCCAGCAGTGCCGAGCATAGGCAAACTTTGTAGCCCTTCACCGGCACACGGTGACGTCTCCATATGAGTGAAATATTCTTGAGTGGGACGTCAAACAACAACAAAGCAAACAAACAAAACTAGGTAGCTGATAATTCTATCGTCTCATCCACTGGTTGAGTTTGGTCAAATCTATGCATAGTCTCAAACTATTGTTGTTTTTCTGAATGACGACTAGTCCGGCACACCAATCTGTTGGCTCGTCCACTGGGAAATAACACCTGATGCTTCCATCCTGTGAAGTTCTGCCTTAACTTTGTCCATATAAGGTTGTGCAATCCTCCTAGGTGCAGTTATCGCATAGGGTTGTGCATCTGATTTCAGCTTAATCTCGTAATCACCTTGAAATTTCCCTAATCCTGTAAATAGAGATGGAAACTTCTGTCTATAGTCTGAAACTTGTTGAATACTGGCAATCCTCCTGATAAGATCCAGTTTCTCTATGGCTTGTCTGCCAAATAATGGTTTACCTAAGCCATGGATGACATACATTTCTTGGGTAGTCTGTCTATCTTCGAATGTTAACACCGATGTGCACTTTCCTGTTACTTTTAGCATATTCTAGCCTGGTCCCTTCAGAACTTTTTGGGATTTAGTAAGATTACTCAGACCTATAGCTTTGTATGTGCTGAATGGTATCGCTGTGACATCAGCACCTGTGTCTACTTTAAATTTCACTGAGTTTTCACTGACTCCCACTGATATCAGCCAAGGTTCTTTGACACTATCTGCCTCATGAATAGTTCCTAAAAAGTCAGCACGGTTTTCCTGTTACTGTGAGATTTCATCAACATTAGATCTGCATTTCTTTGCAAAATGACCTACTTTGTGGCACTTATTACATTTCTTGTTTCTAGCTGGACACTGGTCTATGTCATGTTTCCGAGCTCCACATCTATGACAATCTGCTTGAGCTGTACGGTATTTCTGTCCATGTTTACCTGTAACTGTACTACTGCTATTGGTAGAACTCCTGGAATTCCTCTGAAAATATTGACCTTGAGACTTCTTGTGACGTGACTTTCTGTCAAAGTTAACAGCATCTACACTCGATTTTCTTGCAGCATTAATAAAGATATCTTTACAGTATGTAATCCTCAACCCTAAATTATAGAAACCAGTGCATGTGACTCCAAACTACTTGTAGGCCTACTGGTTACCTAACTAAGGTAATAAGCCTTCAAATGGCATTCTATGATGTATGGATCATATACAAGAGGAATATGTTTGATTTGGATTTTAAACAATAATTCAACATAGACAATTTGGTTCAAAGCCCCTCAAATACAAGTAAAATATGCAAATGAAAGTATAGGCCTCTGGCTCTACTTTACTGAAGAGTGAATGCTTTACTAAAGCCTGGCTATCTAAACTAAAGCTACGCTCGCATCAAAGGCTTTGACTTAATTCGTATTAGCTGTTGCAAGTATGGCAAAATACAAACATTGCAGTAGTTGCAAAATGAATCACCCATGCTTCTTAGCATAAAGTAAAAAAAGTAAAGATACAGGAAGATATTAAAAGGGGTAATTAAAACTCCCTTACCGTACAGCTGAATAACTAATATAATCAACAACAGGGAAACCTGAATATCACATGAATAATATGAAAAATAGGGATCAATAGCAAAATTGCATAATTGCGCTCCCAATAAGAACTACTGGTGAAGGTGGGTGGGTTTTGCAAAAATTGCCTGTCGCACTGACAATATGGCGAACACGTGGTATATTGCAAAACTGATGACGTATGCACACTGATGATGCATGCACACAGTTGCACAAAAAGAACAGGACAAAAAAGGCAGCAAACTGGTTGATCCTAAACATATATTCAAAATTGAATAATCATTTTACTCCTCACTCTCTAATACAACAATGAGGAAAAAAAACAGGAACTTGGGCCAAATTATTTAATAGCAATTGCAAGTATGGCAAAATACAAACATTGCAGTAGTTGCAAAATGAATCAGCTATGCTTCTTAGCATATAAGTAAAAGAGTTAAGGAACAGAAAAATATAAAAAGGGGTAATTTAACCTTCCAAGACCCAAGTTAAAAATAGGGGTTTTGTTAAGGATAAAAGGTCTATAATGAGTCTATATACGAGGCAACGACAGCCCATGGCTGCAGACTACCTCAAGTTTTTGGTCCTCACTAGGCTCTAAGTAACGTAAATAGGCATCACTTTTCCAAAACCCTATCTCCTGAGTAAGCTCACCAGGAATCCCTGCACTAAAAAGCAGGGGTAGCGCCACCTCGCCGAAAAGAGTGTCCTGAAAACTGCTGACTTAGAATACCCCGAAGGCGGTTTACAAAGGACTTATAGCTCAGAGGGGCTCCTCTTTCTACATTTACCTGCAATAAGGGTTGAGTCACATAGAAGCCACTTTTGGCATAAAAAGTCAATAAACATTGAAGTGCAGAGGCTGGACAAAGAGGGTGATTATCAAGTCTAGGCAATGGAATCTGAAGAGCGCATTCTCGAAATTGCAAAGTTTTTGTCCATGAAAGACTAATAAAAAATCATATCCGTCATGAGTAAGGCAGTCAATACTTAAATCATGTGCTGTGTTGAATTCTGTACATAAAATCAAAAAGTTGCTTGGTCTTAAAAAGCCAAAAAAGGCAATCAAACATGCTGTCCAAAAGGCAACGTCACAAATCTTATCAAAGCTAAGAACTTTGCAAATAGTTCAAATGTGGCGTGGTTAAATAGGAGTTGCTGCTTCCTGAGTAATACCTAGTTCTTGCTAAGCCCCTTTGAGAACATGTTGCACTAACCAATTGTCTTTGGTAGGATCATCTAGGCTATTTGCTCTGTGAAGGTGTTTTATAATTGTGAGGTAATTCTGAATGGTACCAAATTTGAAGCATTTATTTTGTTTACATCAGCCATGTATGCAATGTATAGGGAAATAACATAGGCAGACACTGATACTGGGTCCACATTCACTCTCCCACAAAACTCCATGTAACAGTTTAACTGTGCCCTATATGACTTGCGAGTGCTCTCAGCCCAACAAAGAGTTTGGAATCTGTCCGGTCCAGTGCTAGTACAAGCTCATCCTCATCTGCAAAATATAAAGGCCAGTGACATATGTTTTCGCAAATTATCCAATGTAAATGGCTTCAATGTCATAGCATCAAAAGGTATCTAGTCATACAGTTTTGCAAACATATGAGGCTCCTATAAACGCGATATTGTATCATCTACGTTATTATTGTGACCCTTCACGTAAACAGCTGCAACACTGAAATTAAAGGTGGCTTGAGTCCTGAATAAGCTCCGAAGAAAACGCATGACAAAGGTGTCCCGACTAGCACCTTTGTTAATGTAACTCTTTGCTACAACATTGTCAGTTCTAACTATAACTCTCTTGTTCCTCAGCTGAGGCGCCCAGCGATGAAGCGCCAAGATAATAGCCACAGTCTCCTTCATATTAATATGCTGCTCTGTCATAGCTGGCCAGTCAGTTGACCAGTTCACATAAAAATAATCTCCAGAGAAATTGCCTCCACATCCTGAGTTACAAGCATCAGTGAAAATTGAGCGTACTGGACGACAATCTAGAATATGGACACTACCATTGAATGAAGGGAGGAAGTCCATCCACCACTGTAAATCCAAATGAAAATCCTCATTTAGCACAGTTTTGTCCCTTTGCTTCCTAAGCTTGTTTTAAGGTTAATTATCCGGCGAAGGAAAGTCCTACCCCTCTTTATCACTTGACAAGCCCAATTTAATTTGCCAATCAGAGACTCTAACTGAACCTTACTTGCTCTCTTGCGTGCACGGAATTCACTTAACAAATCATAGAATTGGCCAAGTATCAGGTGGCAAAGATAAAGTCATATTTCCAGTGTTTATCAGAACCCCTAAAATATCATTTCTTGTGAGGGAGTCTCTACTTTATTCAAGTTAATGCTGAAACCAAGAGTACGCAAAACAGCTAAAAGTGCATTCAAAGACTGAGTACATTTTTCATAAGAATTTTCAATAATAAGGAAATCATCAGTATACATGTACATAATTGAATTGCATTCATACAAGTGTTTGGCAATCATACAAACACAGCTGGAAATTCTCTGAAAAATACTAGGGCTCTTTGCTGCCCCAAAAGGTAAATTTTTTTCACACATGTACGTAACATCTGCATCCCCTGTAAAATGCCATTTTAAACCAGTATACATGTAGTTGCAAGGGTGAATATGAACTGACTTATATGCACTTTTAAGATCAATTTTTGCTAAGAAATAACCTGGTTTGATAATCTTACAAGCATCAGTTAAATCCATATAGGAACAAGATGTTTCAGTGGCATAGCCATTGAGACTATACAAAGATGGGCGGCCAGCGTCATGTATAAGTCTAATTTTGCCATCGCTTTTGGAATAGCCCTTAGTGCACTAATAACATTCATTGGCGACTGACAAACGACATAATTGCCATGCATAATTTCAAAGTTAATTTGTGCTTCAACCTTATCATGAAAAACAAGAGCAGATCTATAATTGTCACATTCCACAAACTTGCCAGAATGAAGTTCCTTGTCCACAATGTTGAACCCTTCCTAAATACCTTGCAAAATAAAACACCTGTCAATATCATCTATCGGGATGTAATCATACCACACACTATCATTGAGCTTTAGTGGAGCTGGGGCTCTAAAATACTCTCCGCTGAACTGTTTTTGAATCATATTTTGCCGAGTTGAAACCATGCTTGGCTGCCGGGTGGTTTGTACCGTAGCATATGTAACAATTATGTACAAGTCTACTGTTTGCAAGTTTACATGATTCGGTATTGAACCGTCTACATATTTCACGACCATCAGGTAGAAACGGACCACACACACCAGAACGCTTGATAGGGCCACTACTTCACACAGACTGTTTGTTTCCCTGTGTATTTGATGGCATCATGGTATACAAAACCTTCGTTGTAGCATTTTTACTTTTTGGGATAAGATTAAATTCCCGGATAGAGGGGCATGCTGTGTTCCATACAAATTTGACCTTTTGCTGGAGCTCACGATAATCTCGATCATAGAGAAACACACTATGCCACACATTGTTTGCTGCAGAGCGAAAAATAGTCTGTGTGTACTTGATATACTCTTGCACCCCTTGCAGGTATGACCCTCTTTCACCAAGTCGAGTAGGATCTGCAAACTAGCATAACCCCACATTTTCACTGTAACATCCCGCAATGATAGCTTCTGCTCTCCGACATTTATTTTGACACCATTGTTAATGTCTACACATTGCCCATCGTCTGCATTCAAACCCTTCCATACATGCTCATTAATTTTCTTAACTTTATGTTGAATCGTTCCTTGCACCGGGGCCTGGGTGTCCTGTTGTGTCCGGTCGACGTGTGCTCTGTGCTCCATAGGAACTGCCAGCTCAGTCTCCAGTAGCCGCTGGAATTTAGCAATCTTAGCTTCAAGGACCTGCCGCTCTAGGGCCTCACGCCTCTTCTCCAACTCCGCAATATGAGTAACACGCTCACTAGCCTCTTGACGGGCGTCTTTTGGCCTGGGTAATGCAAAATCAGTATCGAGGTCAACGCCAGAGGAAGCCGTAGCCATAGGGGACGGATGCTTATTTGTTCGTTTTTTCGCATTTGTTGCGACAGGAGATGTGAAATGTTCGGTCTTTAAAGACTCCAAATACGCCTCCATCTTAAGTCCTGCATTCTGTCTCTTTTCTCTGCCTGACATCGTCACATGCACAGTAATGATTCGTGCATTTAGCAAAAATTGTCTGTCGCACTGACAATATGGCGAACATGTGGTATATTACTGATGACGTATGCACACACTTACACGAAAAGGACGGGACAAAAAAGGCAGAAAATTGGTTGATCGTAAACATATATTCAAAATTGAATAATCAATAAATCTAGACAGTGTAAGGCCCTTTAGCTTAGCGTCCGGATTTTTGGCTCAATGGTTAGAACGCTCGGTTAGCAAGCTGCTGTCCCGGTTTCGATTCCCGGTCCGGGTAACAACCATGCCGTCGCCGGAAAACCGATTTTTCCGCCCTATCTGATGATGATGCCATAAAAGCAAGGATCACTTGGTTATTCCGGATACCGAGTGATAGGTACCGTAGGTCGAATTAGAATTATAAGAGGTCATAATGAAAATACGTCCTAAATAAAGACATTTACTCTTATGATAATCGTAAAAATAAATCCACAAAGCATGTTTAAAAGTGATTATTTGGCTGTGGTACGTGGCATAACCCTTGTGCCACGCTTCTATCCTGCCATCATAGTTCAGTTTCTATTCATTTTCTCGGTTATACGTGGACATGTTTGGGATTTTGTACATAAGTGTATTGCAAGACTATGCAGTTCAAGTTTCTATTTGATGGGGTTGAATAATTTTCAGCATTTTTTATCCTTGGAATTATGGAATTTAAAAGAATTTACTACATGTATCTTGATTTTGCTCTAATTGGAATACATCTTATTGCTTTGTTTACAGGTAGCATAATCCTAAACCTAACCCTAACCCTTACGAGGCCACTACCCGTCTTAGCAAGTACACTGTCAAAATTCCTCACATAATCAATCTATTTAAAGATTTATTGTTTAAAGAATAAATGATCTAATCGTTAAGCATCAACGGTTCCTCTGACAAGAGTTATAAAAAGACCGAGGACCGAAAAATAACTATAAGGTAACAAAGAGCAAGACTTCTAGACTTCAAGGCATTGCATTTAATTAAGTCAATCAAGTGTTCTTTAAGTGTTAACCAAACTTTAAATAACACATACATTCATTTATTAGTTTTGTGGTCGAATACTACAGCGGATTAAGTCTCGGATAAATTCACTTTAGTGGGTCATTGCTAAGGTTATGCCCTAGTACTACATGTATAATAATGGGATTAATGTTACTTAAATAGCCGGTATGGATATCAGACATTTTTGCATATTTTGATTTCGTTTTCTTCATTATCTATATATAGTCCCCGGGCATTTGTAGAGCCATAAATGCCCGCATTGATAAATGCCCGTTGACGTCATGTTGACGTCATTCGTGTAAACCAATACGACGGACATCTACGTTTACTCTGCTGTTTTCCTTTAACTTTTAGTTTGTGAACTAATCAATTTTGTAAGGAAGAAACTGATAATAGATATTTGAAGGTGTAATAAAAAGGTTATAGACTAGATATGGAGGAATAAGCCCGCCCTTGGTCTACACAGTAAATAGGACCTCACAAGCTCGGTCCTGTTTACTGTGTAGACCTCGGGCGGGCTTATACCTCCATATTCAGTCAATAACCTATAAATATACACTAAAAGAGTGATATGATATGTTGATATCTTTAGAACATAGATACATTTTGGAATCTTCGCATACATCATCAAGAGCAGGTGTGGACAGCTGTGTAAAATATCTTAAAAACAAAAAAAATGTATGGCTTTAAAATTCCATTTGTTATAAATTTGCAAGCTGAAGCTTGGAATGGGGACACTTGTAAAGTTTAATCCTTTTAAAGCTACTTAAGTTATTTTTGTTGATATCTCATCTTCGATTGGCATTCGAAGCTACGCTTAAATAAACTTACATAAATGATCATCATTCTGCGGTTGATGAAAAATTGTGAGTGTAAGAGTACTCAGGACATTTGTTTTCATTTGAAAATAGAACTATTGAAAGCTTTAAGAGGTGAGCGAAATGGCAAAAATGCCAAATTTGAATATACACAGTCCACCTGAAAGGGGTAATAATATATAGTATAGGTATAATTTTATAGAACATATATCATTGATCAATTCTATTATAGAAATACTTGTTTCTATTATTGTACTAGATGTTCGAGCGTCGGGTGCAGAAGATTCCAATTACATGTATTTTGTTTCAAACTGTTTAGTTTCTCAAAAGATATTTCATTGACTTATTATGGAATATTGTTCTAGCTACTCTTATATGTAAGATAGATTAGATAAGAATTCAAATACTTGCTCATAAGTGCATATTGAATCGTTTATCTTTTTTTTTTTTTTTGAGTACGTGTGATTTATTCTATATATTTCCACCTTACCAGAAAGTAATATATTATTCCCCTAGTATTCGTCGACTACATTTTCATATCTTTTTGGACGGTAAGTCAAATCAAAGAATTAACACTTTCTCTTTACACTCTGATAAAAAAATTCAAGGCTTATTTCCATGAAGGTTAATCATTTTATACTACTTACAAACAGATCTCTAAGAACTGCACAATTGTTATTATGAAATTATGAATACATATTTCTCAGTTAGTGACCCACTGTAGAATAATCTGAGGCAAAATGGGCCAAATAATGGCCCATTTTCTAATCGGATTATTTTAGCTTGTTTTGATAATCCGTCATAGTTTCAGGTCAAATATTGAGAAGATATATATAAGAATCCAGAAATATACCTATCTTAAACAGGTGAAAAGTAACAACGGGTTTTTGTAATATTTATAACTACCTTGATATAATCATCCCACCTTCAGTATGTGTTTAGTATTTTTTTTTCTGAACCCAGGTGATTTCAAGACCAATACTGCGACTGATCTAATACTACTCGGTTGGTTGAATTGTTGTTAACAGTCCCATTCAAAATATTTCACTTAAATGGGGACTTCACCAATGCCGGACAGTAAGATAAATATGCTCGGCACTAATAAGCAGTGAGTGTTCTTTAACGTGCTTACACCTACTGTGACAGGGGACTTCTGCTTCCACTGTCTCATCCAATAGAAAGGGATAGCCAACAATATTTTGGCACTGAGTTACAGTGGCCCCTTATTCTACTAAAAGAAGGAATATATCGGATGAAAATGATATTGAAGATGAGTTTTATTTTATACTTAAATGTTTAACTCTGTGTGTTGTGTCTGACTCACTCTCTGTTATATACAGTTATTGTTCGTTTGCATATATGTTTACACGTATATATCTGATGTATCTTTCATTCAAAGAAATAAAACATTGAATTGCATTGAATCATATCTCTATTCTAATATATCTAAGTTAATGAATGAAAATTAGAAATAAATTGTTTTAATATGAAGAAAATGATTACATTCTACATTCAAGCTGATAAAAACTGCATATTCAATTATTTGTTGAAATAACGCAGGAAGATAGATAGACAGATATAAGTTGCTAAAGGTAGCTAACGTACTCCTTAGCTAGAGGCCTTTGTTATATTGCTTCAAATGATGAGGCACCCAGAAAACAATGTGTCAGAGGAAGAACGGGCGTTAGTCCACATTTCTGAAAGATAATAAGTTTTTGAGTCTTCTTGATATTTTGTGCATTACAATACACTGATCATGAGTTATTGTATACGGGCTCCAATAATCATATTTAAAGTCAGCATGTTGAAGATTCTATGGCCGTAATGTTGATTTGGTTCGACAATGCAGCCTGTCATTGGGTCGAAAGCTATCTGTGTATCAGTGTCTGGAGATATTAACTCTTCCTGAATACTTGATACAACCTCTCTTATATCCAGGGCACCTTGACAGGGCGCCCAACTCTTTATTTTGTAGTAATTATAGGTTACCTTTACCTTTTCACGTGTTATCTCGACTTGCAATACATTGATATCAGAACGTATTCGAAATTTAAAGAGAGTTATGTCTCTTTGTAAACTCTTTTGCTGTTTTGTGCATATAGAAAATGGCCCATTATTTTCATTCTGATATATAACTTTTAATATAAACAGTATTATGAGAGAGTACAGACTTAACGCAATTTGATTTACTATTGCCATATGAAATAAGAGCTAGTATATTTTAGCACTAAACGAAATAACTTTTAAGGCTTGTCAATCTTGTCAAAATTTTTCCATTTCAAAATGTTCCAAATACTGCACACGATATACACTATTTTTACCCATTATAGGGTGTCCGATTAGCGTAGTGGTCAGTACATTCAACAATGAACCCCCGTTTCGATCTTTTGATCAGCCAGGGAGTATTTGAGATGAATGGTGGTCGCCAACTGGGTCACATGGGTTTTCTCTGGGTACTCTCACAGCAAGAACCCCCTCAGTCATTGTAGTTGGACCTCTTTCATATGTACTTATACTCATGCATATACTGTTTTGAATGTTTTTTGTGTTGTTTTGTTCTTGTCTAAATACAGTGTAATAGAGCACAAAACTTATTGTATACATATTTTTGTGCCAAATGTTACAATATCCTTTTTATGTCATTACACTTACCTTTATAAGAAACAGAGTCTGTTTACCAAGACTAATTTTGTATTACTTGCAAGCAAAAGGTATACTTACATTGTAAATACATACATGTACTTGCATTATGGGTAGTATAAGTATACTGTCAGCTAACTGTCAAGGATTAGGAAATTACAACAAACGTAAAGATGTTTTCTCATATCTAAGAAATAAGAATTTTAACATTTACTGTCTTCAAGACACACACTTTTCTCAAACTTCAGAATTACTTATAAAAAGCTGAATGGGGTTTTGAATGTTACTTTAGCTCATATGCATCTAACTCAAGGGGAGTGGCTATTTTACTTAATAACAATTTTGAACAAAAAGTACTAAAAAAAAGCAAGATGCTTCAGGGAATTTTTTGGCATTGGATATGATTATTGAAGGTAAAAAACTTACTCTGATTACTATCTATGGACCAAACACTGATACACCAACCTTTTTTGATAAAATTTCAGAGACAATAGATGAATTTGATAATGAATACTATATTATATGTGGAGACTTTAATCTAATAATTAATCCTGAACTTGATTGTGATGGATATAAGCAAATAAATAATCCTAGGGCTAGGGAAAAAGTGTGTAATCTCATAGATGAACTAGGCTTAATTGATGTGTTTAG
>JACSZP010037012.1:0-12199 GCA_016161895.1 Pinna nobilis | reverse complement strand
TTATCAATGATATAAGCTGCCATACTGCCATGCTATATTGTGCCATTTTTCATTAGTGCATGCTTTGATGTTGTTTTGTCTCACAGCAAAATTGAATCAATTAGAAATATCTGAAGTTCAAAGGTCAACACCAGGTGGCAGGAATGTAGGAAGTCGCAGATACAAAGGTAAATCATGGATGTACTTGTGTATGGTTCAGATGTAAATTTAACACTTTGAACAAGTTATAAATGATTAGAAAAAAAATATATGATTTTTGGGTTTTTTTTTTTTTTTGGCCAAATTTATAATTCAATCAAAGTAAACAACAAATTAATGGAAGTAATTCATGTACAATGTGATATTACCCATTACATTTGTGTGGGACTATCGTTTCTAATAGTGAGGGAATAAGGCTAGAAGACACCATCTCGCATGAATGTCATTTCAGCAGTAAGGCCATATAGAGTTATACTCTGTTTTTTTAAACGACAATTCTAAAAGTCGTTGTATTTCAAAATTCTGTGAACATTATTTCATCAACTGCACTAGACAGTCAGCGGAGCGTAGAGACAAAGCTATTTAAAAGCTGTTTGGGGTATTTGACGTGTTTTTCGAGGAGATTTACACCACTATGTGCTCTATCCGTGAACAGTTTTGGCGAAACAGAGTATACATTCCATCACCATTGGAGATACTAGTCCCGCACAAACGTTCTAAGGAATCACATGGTACATGAATGTCCTCCATTAAGAAAGTAACAATTCCTGTGTGTTGTGAAAGTTTACCCTGCTTATTAACAAAGTAATACCTCTCCTATGCTGCAATCAAAAGCAGCCAAAATTGAAATTTATTCTACACTTACTTGCTTCATAAAGGTTTCAGAGCAATGTATAAGCTAGGTCATGCTTTATCAATGCCTTATTCCTAATTCACTTACATGTAAGTGAACATAGCTTAGTAATGCAGGCATCCGGCAATAAGCTTTTGAAAGCCTCAAAATAAAAAAAGTTTTTGTGTGTATGCTTTATATAGTTTAGTATCAGTAAAGATTAACTAAAACTAATGGTTTATGAATTCCAGTTACAAGCCTCAAAAAGCAAAAAGGTGAGGGAGGTAAATGGAATGCTGTATACAGTATATATACATCTCAGATCTGTACATAAACATACAAGTGCATGTTGTGCATCATAACATCACTGCTGTGCTGTCTTTTCAATATTATCATAACCATTCACTATGACATACGTCTGTTCTGCTTCATTATGACCGTTTACCATATGTCATATATCTACTCTAAGTAACCATACTCCATGTCATATACCTATTTAATATAACTATAAAACCTGGATATTAAAACAAAAGGAAAGGGAATTTTTTCTTTTAAATGAATAGGATTTTCAATATAACTGGGTTAAAACAATTTGGGTAATTTAGCTTGTAAATTAAAAATGTTTCAAATTAAACAAGATTTCAATATTTCTGGGTTCAATATAAGTGGGTTCTTCTGTACTTACTATGTCAGCTTGAGTCACATGACTTGCACATCTCATAGATAATTTCACTGTGTTATAGCTTGGTATGATTACTGATCACCCACAGGGAGAAATGCAAAATTGATCATATGTAACAAGGTGTGGTTGTCAATATCTGGTGTTACAAGTCTTAGTGAAAAAAGGTCATGATACACAATTAATGGAGTGAATCATTTTACTACTTCTGACATGAGACTTTGTGCATAGAAAAATAAGTTAAATACATAGAAACAAGTAATGTTTTTTAGGAGTCAGAGCAAAGAACTGGCATTTATGATGCTGATACATAAGAGCTATTTGCAAATGTAAACACATCTATATCAGAACAATTTTCTTATCAGGTTAGTTTTTCTAAAATAACAATTTGTTTTAATTTGTAATATCTATAGCTGTATTTTATTCTGATGTAAATTACAAAAGCATCTAGTTGGTTGATTATAGGAGAGTATCTGATTGGATGAATGTAGGAAAGAAACTCATTGGTACTGTAGAAAAGTGTCTGATTGGTTGATATCAAAATGATTGGCTACTTGATTGGTTGCTGCTAGGAAGGTATCTGATTGGTTAGAATTAGAATAGTATCTGATTGGTTTATAAAAGGAAAGTACTGACTGGTGAATTGTATGAAAGTATCCAGTACTTAATTTCAGGAATATGTTGCATTTAACCTAGTTATAAAATCTCTAGTTTTACTTTAAGTTAAAGCATAAATCTCATAACACATGTTTGTCATAGGTGAGTCATCTAGCTGTAACAATTGAGTATGAATAAGTCATGGATATACAACTAAAGCTCAATAATTATCTTTACAAAATGGTCTATGAAAAGAACAAGTGTACAGTCTGGCTGCTATATGACAGTATATATTGTACTAATATAATGTATAATTATATAACCATTATTTCAAATATAATCAAAGTCCTTCTATCATATATTGCTTTCTTTCGTCTGGCCATATGTATTAAGTGTAACATTTCTTCAGATCTTGTTATGCTACAAATATACATGCGTCTTGAACCTTGATGATAGACAGGACAACAGGCCTATCCATTTGTATGTCTCAATTCTAAAATCAAGTGATGTCCTAATGTTTCCTCATAGCTAGAATGAATCAGAACAGTGTCCACCTCATTTGACCAATCATGTCTGGTCCTAGCTCATGGGGTCACTCTGGATAAAGTACTTACCTTTAGACTGAAGAGTCCAGGTTCCAAATCCAGGCCTCTTATGTAGATGAGACAATAAAGATGGATATCCCAAGTTAAGCAGATGCTTAGCACATTAAAGATCACTCACTGCATAAGGATAAAATCAGAAGGCAAAGTTAAAGAATATTGCTGTCATGATAACTGGAATAGTGTGGAAATGTGTGTACATTGAGACTAACCTGTTTCTAAGTTCATTCAAAACCATTGTCTTAATGGTCACCCAAGTTAAGCATTATACCTCTATTTAGTGGTCATTTTCTGAAAATTACCATACATTGAACATAAACAACCTCAAATGAGAAGGCAACTCCCACACACAGCCATTTGACCTGGATCTTTTAAGTGGCTCCTTATCAAAGGTTTAATTGTACTGATGGCATAAACAAGTCTGTATAGAAAGCTGAAAGTTCATTGGTCATTACTTTGCCAATCACTGCATTATTTATCAAGCATTTGTATACAAGTCAGCTGTACTGTATTCCTACTATCAGTAATTACAATCTAGAATTCTGATGATTTATGCATACCGCTATATCTAGATAACTGAAAATGATAATACCTCTCTTTTACTTTCAATTTGTGAAGAAAAGATACACTATACAATTATGTGTGGAAAAATCTGAATTACCTAAGCACTGGCCTTCATTTGTAGTTGCAGGCCTATTCAACAACTTAAGCTTTGTTTTCCAATGACTGCAATCAATGGAAAAATAAAAGAAGCACATATTGTTTGGTTATGTTTTAGGGTTGCTCCACATTTTAGTTCAGCTTGACCAGGAAATCTTCATTGACTTTGACTTAGGCCTCTCCCACATTTGTTAGAGGTCAATTAGATTAGTAGACCACTGATAAAGTATCAATTAGATTTACCTGTGCCCTAATTACAGGTAGCTTATTTGTTCCTGGTGCATTGATCTTTATAGGGTCTTTTATAATTCATGCAGTTTTTGTCAATATTGATTATAGACTCACTTAGCAACAAAAGTTTCCGTTTTCTGAGCTCCCTAAAAATCGGCTTTATATAGCAGCTGATAAAATCATAACACCTGTACGCACCTGTAATCAACATCATGTATTTCTGTATCATCACTTCTGATGGAGTGGACAGTGGCTAGAGAAGGATGAGTTTATAAGGTGGATGTCATGTTTGTTGAGATGTATATATACTTGTGTGTTCATGTATTCTAGTTTGGGAATATGGCTTAGGAATAACTTAATGTGAGGGTTGTGTGTTGTTGTGTTATTCCACAGTAGATGTTTGTGATGGACCAGCAATACACTTTCTGACCAGAATTTTTTTTGTTCACAAATCACTGGGATATAGATCACCTTGTTAAGATTTGTTTTCATCATTTGTGTTTGATTTTGGGATATTTTAACACACTTATCAATACACAAAAATGTACACAAAAATGTGCAGTTTGAAGCGTTCATTCATACATAAAATATGTCACCTGAGTTTATTCAGGTTGAAAATGGAATATTTAATATATTTATATTGAGACTGTGTTGTAAAACTGGGTATTTTGCCATTTAGATAAGACAGTAAAAATTAAGGTTTATGTTGTCAAACTTAGGCTCTTCTCGCCATTTAGATAAAAATCAAGGTCTCATGTCACAGTAATCATTGGCATGTTAAAGATTCTTTATTGCTCTTTGGGCCTGAGTGTCAAACACAATGTCAAAATTCTTAAGCCTTCATTTGGCTTTCAGTGATGTTTCTACAATGTNNTATAGATCTCGACCTAGTAATTGACTTCAACTGCTTCAACAAACCTACACCTGAAAATTGTTCCCCCAAGTCTGTGGGATCTAAATTTGAATTTTGTGGTTGAAGTATCAAGTCCATTGGATTAAGGTCATTAGGCTTTCCAGCTAATTTGTTCAATGACAGTACAGGCTTGGATATTAGGCTATGTAGCAATTAAAACGCAAACATATTTACAGACTAAGATAGTTTTTTAAATAAAAGTTCAATATGTTTTTTAATGTTGACTTTGCTAAGATATGTTATATCTGTTCATAAAAAAGAAAAGTTGCACCAAAGGCAAAATAAGCTGCTAACATTATAAGTTTTTTTTCTCATATTTTGTATTTAACAGACAGGAGAGGATACACTCAGCAGGTTGTTGAAGTAGAGGATCCCCGTTTTAGAGGTGAGCTCTTTTCTGTGACCTTTTGACCATATATACCTATGTTTGCCTATTGCTGATTCAGCATGTTTTTTTTTTCATGTAGATAGCTGATCCGTATGTTAGTTTATCATATATCCATACTTGAGAAAGTTAAAGCATTATCATGTTTTTATTTTTCATTTTTTTAAATCCCATTTCTAGGCGGTTTCATTGATGTTCTTTTAAATTTCATTTCTGAAAATTCCCCTCAATATTTGATGATGTCGTGTGATTTTCTGCTTACTATACTAAAATCTTGATTTCATCTGTTATATCTCTTTTCTTGTAAACTCATTAGTATTTTTGACAAATTTCATACTCAATTTCTAAAGTGTTCGTTGAATATAATTTAGCATTCAAATCTCTTCTTTATAATCATCTTCATATGATGTATCGTACAGTAGAACACAGATTATCTTAACATCATGTTGAACATAGAACAAGTATGATATGTCTCATCATGTGAGACATAGAACTCATGTGATAAATTAGACATTCGGCTGATAGAATTTCAAGTTCAAGAGGGAACGGATATATTGGGACATATCTACATGTATGAATTGGAATGGAAATAATTTTTTTTGTTTTTGATTATCAGTGTTAAGATAATTTGGGTTCTACTCTATTTTGGTACAAGTCTAGTGGACTGACATTTGTCTGTTATTCCATCCCTCATATAGGAAATGATCTACGAGGTACATCCCAATTCCCATAATGCAATAGAGTAGATTTCATTGTTGATCAATACCGATGGGATACTTCGGCTCCTATACAATATATCTCATGTAGTATTCATTTTTACAATCTAGACATACAAATCCTTCAAAATCCTATCTTTTATGTAATATTCGTTTTTACAATCTAGACACGCAATCTTTCAGAATCCTATATTTTATGTAATATTTGTTTTTACAATCTAGACATACAAATCCTTCAGAATCCTATCACCTGTTGTCTTTACTCTAAAATTCTCCAGGTGTCAGGCCTCTCAAGAAGCAATCTAATTTTCATTCCAAACATTTCTCCCAAGTGGAAAAATCTGAATCCTCTGAAAAATCAAAAACATCACATGGATCCATGGTAACGGGCAAAGGTAATGCCACACCACACGGTTCTGCGTATCCTGATGCCGCTAGTCCAGTACCACCAGCATACGAACATGGTCAACCAGATCATGGCAGTCATTTACCACAACCTCCAACTCAGGAGAGACCGAAGACTAGAAACCACTTCAAAGGAATGTCCTTGGCAGATCAGATAGCTCAGAAGCGCAGAGTTCAGGACCAGGCAATACCACTGGAAATAGATTATACTCCAGCAGGTCAAAGGGCAAATGAGAGAGAGGACTACGGAAGCTACAGTCCTGCTCCCCATAGGTTATCTTCCGACTATGGTCAGTCACATATGTCCCAGACGATGAATAGAGGGATGACAAATCAGAGTAGGTCGTATACGAGTCCTTCACTGATGCGACGCCCCTCTCATCAGAGTCACATGTCTGACAAATTACCAATCAACAGAAGCCTATCCCAGCCCTCGCAGATGTCCGCAAATGCTCAGATGAACGGCAGTCTAACAGAGAGTCAGGTATATGAGAGTCCTTCATTAAATAGGCGTTTCTCACAACAGATCCAGGGGGAGGACCCTTATGGTTACCCTACCGCGGAACCCCAAATGTCCTTGCCCCATATAGAAGATAATATTTATGGTACTGATGTATCTGTTACTCAGAAGCCCGCCACAGTTGACTGGGATCAGCAGAGACGACTGGACCACATCTCATTCAAAATGGCTGGCAAAATCGCAACCTTGAAACCGCCGAAAATCGATATTAGAATCCAGAGATACAAATATCCCGTCTCATTTAAAATGGTTGCCAAGGCTGTTAAAAACTTCATCACACAAGAAAAAATCATGATGATGGGAATCGCCCCAGGTCATATGAAAAAGAAATACAATTTTGACTGGTCTAGATTTAGGACATGGGTCAAATGCACAAATGCATTTGAAGCACAGAAGAATGCACAGAAAGTGTATGAACTGAAAGCACCCAGTATGAAGTCATTGGAAAGAACAAATGAATTTGTGCTTAACCAGGATAATCCAAATGAGAATAATTTACAACAAAACTTCCTGGAACAGCAGATGGACCCTGATTTGTATCCAGAGCACCATCCAGGTCGTTTTCAGAGACACTGGAATGACATTACAAATACCGTGGAAAAGTCTCTTTCATTTGAGACCGTTCGGCCACAGAGAAGACAGAAGTATGGACAGTATTTGGATGTCCACCCAAGAAAGTCGTATCATACACGGTCATTTGATGGCGTAAGTCCAGAGAGAATTAAGAGAAGTCCCAGGTACGAGACCAGACGAGACGACTATCCTAGAGTAGGGAGGTCAAGGTCAAGAGAAGAGAGGCACTCTCGCAGTTCTAGATATGATCAACATTCAAGATCAAGGTCACGATCACATTCCTACGAGAGTCTAGATAGTGGTCGTATGCATTACAGTTATGGGTACCATAGCTATGATGGACATTCTCCAAGAAAGAAATTTAGTAAAGATGAATTTGAACGACATTCTGGAGATCATGGTTTCTACGAGAGTGGTTCCGATTATGACGAAGAATACTGTGATTACGATGATTATGGAGAAGGGTCGTCAGATGATTATGAAAGGGACGCAAGTCCAAGTTACCGAGGGCGATCCAGGGAACCATATCATCAGCAAAATCGCCATCAGCCTCATCATCAAAGAGAGAAAAGAGATCAATATGGCAGTCCAATTAGAAGTGGGAGGTATGATCGATTTCAGGACAGTAGTCCAGAGGATAAAAATAGAAGGTATAAAAACCAGAGAGGATTCAACACGGATTTCGGAGTCTACGGGGATAAAGGATCAATGCGTCCTCCGTTTCTGACCATGAAAGAATTCAATGAAATGGAATCGCATAAAAAACGAAAAGAAAAAAGGAAAGGAAGGAAACATAAGGAAAGGTCTCCAGATAGAAACTACATGATGGAGAACGAGGATCCTGGATTGAAAACACTTGGAACATATGGCAAAATGTTCCGAGGAGAATTATTAAAGGACATTGTAGTCGAAGGAGGTATGGACTCGTTGTGAACACAGAATAAAAGCATGGATTTGTTTTATGTCAACTTTGAAGTCACCATTTTAATCTTAAGAATTATGAAAACATGCATGACTGCTTGAGATGTTTTTTACCATATCTTCATTCACTTCTTTTTTTTCTGTCTTCTTGTATGCAGAGCTTAGCTGAGTAGGCATACATGTGTTCTGCATACCTTGCTACATGTATTTTATGGAGGCCAGTTCTCATCCACATTTTTGTCGACTAGTTTTGTGTTGAATTCATCTTCTGTCATATACATGTATATTTTTTCTGTGGTTCACATTTCTTGATGCACAGCTAACCTGTTACTCTTTTTTATTCTATTTTTTGCCATTTCAAGAGTCACAGATAGGCTGTTCTAGTACACATTTTTATTCTTGCTTTACAATTTTTTTTCTAACTGTAAGAGTCACATACAAGCTGATCTTGTTTATTTTTACCTTTTTACAATCTTTACAAATTTTATCATGCCTTACGAGCCGTATACATGTACACTGGTCTAATACACATTTTTGTTCCCTCTTCATATTTGTCTTGCCATAATAGTACATGTAATTGATTTTGGCATACATGTAACATACCTACTTAGCACCTGAGCAATTCTTGTCATAACCTAATCAGGATAAGTCCTACTCAACTCTGATAATAAAAATTAAAGGAGTTTTTCCTAAGAGTATGATGTCATTTATTACAAAATAAATCTTTGTCGCACAAAAATCAATTATGCATTAGTAGTACCTGTATTATACCTTACGGTAGACACTTATAATCTGTCAATTCAGCGATATGTAAGATATTGATTTAAGATATGAGAGAGAGAAAAAGACAGGGAGAGAGGCAGACAGAGTGAGAAAGACAGAGAAAGAGAAAGACACACAGAGAGAGAAAGACAGAGAGAAAGACAGAAAGAGAGTGAGATCAGGTACAGGGATGATTGACATTTATAATTGAGATACAAGCCATCCTCTTGGTATTTTCAGGCTCGTCTGAGGGTGAGTGTCCGCACATAAATGCTTAGGATTAATCCATCCAGTTTCCAGTTAACTAACACCTAAAAGCCTTTCCTAATACTCCGACTAATTTGTCTCATTATAATTGTTATGTTATTCACCACATTCTGATGGAATGAATTAATGCTTCCAAAATGTATTACATGCAAGAATCTATACCAGATTACCTCTACTGAGTTCAAAGTTCACCGGGAACTTTATCTCTTATGATGATTTAGTCACTATGGGCACAACCTATGATCCCAACTTTATTTCTTGTGACCCCAGAATACTTAAGCCTTTGAACCCTGGTTTGCCACCTGGGATGAATGTCTTTCCCACCAGGGGACTGCTGGAGAGAAGTACTAACAACAGAATACTCTCAGGCAAGAAAATCGGCCTACAGGCTTTCATATAGTGGCCTAGCTGTATTCTGTCCTTCGTGGATCAAAGAGAGAAGGGTAGAATTTCTTAACAACTCTGCACACAGACTAAACTATAACAGGAAGCTAAGTTCTGAGCAAGCTCATCACTCTCTGTTAGCAAATTGTTCCCTTCCTTCTTGCCCAACTTCCAATGCTGTGTATGTGTATTCCTTGTAATAAATGTCCTGTTATTTATTCACCATGCTTCCAGAATATATTGCACCTGAGTTGTACATCGTTACTTAGCTCATGATAATACATATTAATATACTAACCAGCAAGGTTTCAGCTCCACCATGATAACACATTTCTTTTGTTACTGATCTTACAGATTCCAGTTCTTTGTTGTTCATTGACATCATTGCTGATTTAAATAATCTGAAATTCTTCAAATCGTTTGGGAGGATTTCCTACTAAATGAGGATACATATACATGTATATGCCCGTAACTGCTCCAAGTAGATTTTATTGAAAGAAATAATTTATAGCATTTTAAGAAAACCCTTTTTGATTTTCTTTTTTACACATTTTATATTACGGAATTCAGATTTAGCTCTGACACCAGGTGCACAAGCATTTTAATTTTCATTTTGTTACTCTTCTTTTCAATAAAATCACTCCTTATCTAATTCATCTCTCAAATTGACATTCTTTTTCTCTTTGAACAGGAATTATCAGTTATGATAGTGATTATTATAAAGATATTCGAAAAATCCTACAAAAGTATGACCATTGACATACATACCAATAGATTGTAATTACATAAGATAGGTGTAAACATATTTAATACAAATTGATAGTCTTTGAAGTATAAAGTTGATTTTCTTGCACTAAAAGATTTTGCTATGGCCAAATTGTAATGCAAGTAATATGTCTGTATGTTATGCACTACAATGTACAAATTAGTTTTGTGTCAAATTTTGTTTGAATGTAATATTAGATTTTGTGGTATTACCTGTAAAGATGCAGAAACACACATTATCAAGCACAAATAAAACCTGGTATGTTGTATACACAGTTCAAAAGTACAGAAACTAATATTCTCGTACACAAATGAGGTCAAAATAATCAAACCTCTTTATGATATTTCAGACCAGAGCGTGATGACGGATGACAACTATGAGAAGTCTACTCAGACGCCACCTGGTAGGCGAAAAATAAAAACGTTACAAGACAGTTATGATTCTGAAGACCTCAGACAATCCAGGGTGGCATATCGCGGCAAATCTCCTGGGGGTCGTAGAGACGTTTCAGAGTCTCAGTCAGAATCGGAGACTGCCAGCGATTCAGACACAGAAAGTTACTCAGACTCAGAAACAGAATCTGAGGCATCACGTATATCACACGATGGTAGTGTGGTAGTTGTTAGTATGAACAAGTCCAAATCTGGAGGCGCAAAATTGATGAGGAGTTCACCACGAGACACACCCAGGGAGGAAGTTACAGCACTGAGGAGTTCTGGGAGAGGATACGTGCCTCTGGATAGATCGGAGAAATTGGTCAAGTCTGACTACTCCCCTCGACCACCGACTGATTATTCCAGATCAGGAAGGGGTACGAGGGCCATAATAGAGGTGGAGGATGAGGCGGCAGAGGATTTTGATGCCTCTAGAGCATTACAGAGCGTTACCGTGACAGCTGACAGGAAACATAGAAGGAGAATAGTGCAAGAAGGGGAGGTAAGAAGGAATATTACTCATTTGGAAAATTCTCTTTTTTAATGTCATGTACTGACCAATCACTAAATCCTGTATTAGTATCCAGCATTAGTAATTGAGGTGAAAACTTTTCTATGCTAAACATAGTTAGAACCATTATACATTTAAAGTAGCAACTTTCATTTTAATAGAAATTTACTTTAGCGGGATGCAAGCAGTAGGTGAAAAGTCTTGTGTTTTAAAGCACAGAGCTGTAATCATTTGGTTTTAATACTTTTGTTATAAAAATTGACAAAATAAATGTAAAGGATGAGAATAGTGTAATATATTCCACATACGTTACTAAAATAATCATTGCTAATCCCAAGTTCCATGTTCCATGTAAACATTGAAGAAAAATTTATGAAATTTCAGTTATCATCATTTGGACAATTACAATTTTCTGAGAAGCAAATTTAACCAATAAAATTTGTTTTATTTTTAACTGCAGTATGTGTATAACGAGATACGGAAGGAAGAAGACATTGGTGTACCATGTCCATCAGTCAGACTAACAAGTCTTGGCAAAACTGGAGTCTGTGTGGAATGGTCAGTTGGAGTGGTCAATGAAAACTACGAAGTCCAGCAGTTCATTGTAAACATTGTAGGCAGAGGATTCAACACCAGAGAAATAAACAGTCACATCAGGTATTCCTTTCTCTCTAGCCCTTCAGAGCCAGCATGTGGCAATTTGCACTGCCTACTTTCACTTTTTAGGCAGCCTTATTTTCCCAAATTGAAAAATACAATACCTTTCAATTTCTAGATTAGATATATATTAAATTTTACATTTCAATAGAGGAATAAACATTTAACTTCAGAAAAAGGTCAGAATGCACTCTCTCACATTTATGTAATTAATGTGTATTTTAACATTGACCACTCAAGCATGGTACATAAAAAGGGAGGTAATTCTAATATACAAACAAGGGAAATAACTACAGTTTCTTTGAATGGAGGGAGCTCTGAACTAAATTTTCTTTAAATGGAAGGAGCTCTAGACACACAGGGTAATGTTAAACCATTCTACATTTTCTTGCAAAGTTACTCAGA
>JACSZP010037011.1:0-11033 GCA_016161895.1 Pinna nobilis | reverse complement strand
TTTTTTCCATGGGGGTGGGGGTGTCAATATTTTGTTGGGCGGTCCAATTTGTTAAAAGGAACACCTATTCCTGTTAAAATGAGAATCTAAGCATAACTTACCAATAAAGGGATATATTTTGCAAATTTCAGGGGGTCTGTCCTTTGTGTTATTTAAGCACGTGTACATAAATATGCTATCTAATATCATACCTTTATTTACTTTGGTCAAGGGTAAGATAAGAATCTGTCCCATGATATTGACCAACGGTGGAGGGACAAATGCTTTTGTTTTACCTTTCTTCATTTCTTATTGTCAAAACTATTGTATAACGAAATAGATCTGGAAATCTAAATGTTTTCTTGGCAGAAAAGTTGATTTGTCTATACAAAATTCTTAACAGGCTTTCAGTAAAATGATTCCTGCTAAATAATAGATCTTAATCATTCGATTGTTCCCGGGCATTTTGCCGCCAACTGTCGCTTATTCCGGGTCATTTTGCCGGCAGCTATCGCTTATTCCGGCGGTCATTTTGTCGGCAACTTTCGCCTTATATTTCGTTATTGACAAGTTATCATATAGAATGAATGAAAACTGCGTTTGAAAAGATATAATTAAATATGTTTAGACACTACATTTTTCGATTGACATGTGCTATGTAAAAATCTGGGACCAAACTGTTGCCTTTGATCTAAGGTCCCACCAGCAATCAAAGTAAGAAATTGCCTTTTCTTTATGTAATATTTTTTGTCTACTGATATGTATTGTATATGTACTTTATTTCAAGCGGATAGGCCTAATGGCGAAAGGCTAATAAACTATACTATAACTTTTCATTTCAATCGGTTTAATGTCATTTTCCAGTTACCATGTGGATGACGTTAATCATTGACTAAAAGCAACAGTTTGTTGTGACGCGAAATTTGATTGGTTGTTATAATGCTAATTATCCATCATATACACGTATACTGGTCAGAAAAGCGAGTTAAGCAAGAGAGAGCAACATTGCTAATCAGCGGTCAGTTTTCTGCTTCTATACAAAGGCAAAGCTAACGAAAATCGGTCAATCTCCTAACTACTATAATAGATAACGAAATAGAAAGTTGACAAATACTCCGACTCATTGATACAAATTGCAATAAAGTGGACCTACCCTAATGAAACCTCATTTAGGAGACCACCTCACTAATCAGACTAATTCAAAGCCATAAAAATTCAGTCCATCTGGCACTCTTCAAGGTTGAAACAAGAGGGCTGATTAGTAAATTGTTCTCTAAATGAGGTGGTCTTTAGGCAAAGCCCACTCTTTCAATTGTTATCAATGAATCTCAATGTTATTCAGCTTTTTATTTTTGTATTCCTTAAAGGAGTAAGGAGATTAGCCGACGGTCTTTATCTTTACCATTGTTTAGAAGCAAAAAAAAAAAACTGGCCAAACTTGAACATACACCAGATCAGACTTTTCTGGAGAAACTTTTCATTGATTAGTACATCACATGATAATTTCCTCATTTATCATTGGATAATTACGTGAATACTATTTAGTGTAGAAATAATCTGTCCTTGACTACGGGATCACTATAATGTTGATATCATTACAATATTATGTGGCTAAAGCTTCAAGTCATATAAAACTATCCATTATTTCTTGTTATTGAAAAAAATACACACATGTGATGTGATGTACTAAATCTGTTATGGACCTCTCCCTCGGGAACATTTCTCCTATAGCGTTGTCTTGTGAGGTATACCTCACCTCCTTGGGAGAGGTCCATAATAGATTATTATTTCTGCTCTTGATTATGAATCTAGCTAATGGCTGCTAGACAAATATGTAGAAGCAGCTAGAACGGTAGCGGTGTCACAGCAATTATTAGTACAGAATATTTATATACTTTATAATTGTTTCATTTCAAGGGACGACTTTTTCACGTTCTAGTTATAGAGCCTTATTTATCGATTAAAATTCTCGCAAACCTTTTAACGTTCAATGCCATTAGATCTAGAGGCATCCTCTTTTGAACAAAAAGAAAATTGATGATACCCTGATGTCAATATTTTAAACTGTGTTGTGTATGCAGTAAAAATGTTAATTTCATTCTCAGCCGATTTACTTCCTAAGGGAATATATTTACGGATGTGTACAGTATTTTCCGCGAACAAAGCATAATTAAATCCCATGTATAAAACAAGTTACAACTATGAAGAATCGAAAGTGTGTAGTAGAAACTTGAAAATCGGCGAAAATGTTATTGTAAGATGCAATTTTTATTTCACATCGTAAGGTCGTAGGTTCGAACGTCGACAAAGAGCAATTCGCGTGTTCTCTCGTACGTACGAGACTTAACATAGAGGTCCCTTGTTATAGTAGGTATCATCACGTTCATGAGTCTTCACCTCTCAATTACTCAAGGTGTCGGACACACGCAATGACATCTCCATATAAGTGAACGTTTCTTGAATTGGATGTTAAACAACAGCGTAACAAGAATATAAAATATATTTAATGAACTTCGTCAGTAAGACGCCATATCCATACCATTACCTACGTGGATACACACAAGCTGTAAACATGTTTCTTACTACACCCCCACGGTTGTAGAGGGAATGCTACGGATGACTGAGATCTGTAAAGGTAGGGAATACGGTATTGTAAAAGTGTAGCACGGTGAGACGTCACAGGAATGTTGTTGTCTACCCCACATTCTGATGCAAATCAGTGATACGGTCTATTAACCGTTCTGATCTTAAAATCTTAATTGGGTTTATCACCCTAAGTTGAGGTGAAACATGCCTTTAGTTTGCTCAGATCGGACTGGAAAGCTGGAAAGAATACCTTCATAATTAAACAACGACAACGAAATGGATCGATGTACATACTTGGATATAAAAATGCTTAATTTTGATGTTATTTTCTATGTGATATAAGTGTGAAAACATGACTGACACAGAATTCAGTTTAGTTTATGCCGCGAAAGGATATTTTGCATACATGTAGGTTCTATCAGATACTTCTGTATTATATATGTCGTTGGTTCTACTAATAGTGGCATAAGGAACTGCTTCTGTAATGAGGATAGTTTTAGCATCATAAGTTTTGCTGGAGTTTTGTGCACTAGATAGTGGATGTAAATCAGTTTTCCACCTACGATGTCGACTGAAAGACTCTTCTCCACATTTTTAAGGGGTCAATTCAAAATACAAAACTTCAAAGTGAATTTTGAGAATCCAGAAGTGTTCGTTACTCCCCAGGTAAGTTGTTGATGTTGTTGTTGTGTTGTTTAACGTCTAACTAGCGGATCTTTCACTTATATGGAAATGCTATCGAAAACCGATGAGAACCTTCAAAGTTTTTCCTATACGTCACACTTATTACCATTGAGCAGTGAGGGAGCTTTGATGTGCCGGGATATGTTATGGCAGGGCCGCCGTGGCCTAGTAATTAGTGTGTTCTTCTTCTGATTGAGATCACGAACCCGATCCACGGAACGGTGGGCTGTCCCTAGCTGTTGGGATGTTAAAGAACGTAACGCCCTGTTAAACAGCCGCAAGTGCCGAGCGTGGGCAAAACTTGTCGCCATATAAGTGACATATATATTCTTGTGTGGGACGTTAAACAACAACACAGGCAAGACAGCTAAATCATTACGTTTACCATATTAAATTCTCATGATCATAGACTGTCTAGTTTGTTGTTGTGTTGTTGTTTAACGTCCTGCTCAAGGAAAAATTCACTCATATGGAGACGTCATCTTGTGACCAAATTTTGCCTATGCTTGGCACTAGAGCAAGAAGTATTCTTTAACTTGCCAACACCTAATGTGATACGAGACCTCGGTTTTTACTGTCTCATCCGAAATACAGGGACGGCCGACCGCGGAGTGGCGCTGCGCGGATTCGAACCCCGGACCCTTCGATTCGAAGTCGAACACGCTAGTCAGTAGAACACGGCGGCCCCGATTGTCTATTTTTGTATCGTTATTATGCAGCGTGATTATGATAATGCGCCGAAGGTTGATGTCAACTTTGTCGCGATCAAACAGCAGTGGAATTTCTGAGAATATGAAACAGTAAAATCTCGCTGTTAAGATAATCCAACTGACAACAAGCATTGTTCTGGTCTCCGATGTGAGATGGGAAAGAGTTTAGAAGAGTGATAAACAGGCTGAATTTTGATGACTTTATTGGTCCGTATTGTGAGATGGTCCCCAAAGTGAGATGGTCTTTAGGCGATGTTTCACTGTAGTAACAGTAATGTACCAGAGTTGCCATATGCATAAGGAGAGATACACAGAATTGCATATGGTCTAACGCAAAGACAATTAGTCAAAAGACAAAAGGTTGACAGTAGAAGATACCAAGGGGCAATCAATAATGTATTGGCCCCACCAAAAAACCAGGGAAGAGGCCAGGTGCTCCGGAAGGGTAAACAACTCCTGCTCCGCCCACGGCACCCCTCGCATCACATATTTTCGAGAACAGGAATGTAAAAATCGGTGATGGTCATAAACAAGAAAAGAGGGGGATCGGGGGTGGGAGTGTCGGGACTAGGTATGCGACAAGGGGGACATCCCTCATTAATACATCATCTGGTGCCGCCGTGACCTAGTGGTGGTATTGTTGGTTGTCCCCGTCTTCCGGATGAGGAAGTACATTGTATAAAGCGAGGTTCCGTGTTACATAAGTGTTGGCGCGTCAAAGAACCCTCCCTGCTCTATGGCCAGCAGTGTCGAGCATGGATAAAATTGTTGCCCTTCACCGCCACACGATGACGTCTCAATATATCAGTGAAACATTCAACGTGGGACGTTAAACACCAATTCAATAAATCAATGCAACCAACCAATTTATCATCCTCATACATCCTACTAAATATATTTACAAACCGACTGTAATTTCCTTCATTGCACCTATATTGTACGAGTGTGTTCAATTTTCAATGACTTACAGTGTGGCACGTGAGCTTTACCGAAGCAAATAGCTTTACTTAAAATTTACGGATACATGCATGAATATCGAGGAAAAACTTTCGATTTATATATTAAATGTTTTGTGCATACAGGCCTCTGAAATTTCAACATGAATAAATGAATTCATACACAGAAGCACAGAAAAATTCTTTGAGAAGCACTACCTGCCTCATAGAACTTTTTCTATGCTCCATTGCGTTCATACACCAAAGTAACAACGCAAAATGCCAAAACAATCCTTGAATAAAATCTTGCTTTTTATATGTCTGATTATTTATATAACCATCCACCGCTTTACAAATCGGTGTTCGTGGAAGCTATGTTAATACAATGTCGACATAAAACTCTCTACATACAGGAAACGCATACTTACATATACAATTACTAACTAATCATAGTAAATGATTCAATATGACGTCATGATTTAAGGATGAAATATGTAGTAATAGGTACTTTCCAATTACGAGTGAAATATTATTATTTATATAGCTGATGAAAATACGTGTATCACCCGTTTTTCAAACGCCTTTTGTTAAAAAAAATATAAAATACTTGGATTGCATTTATCTAAAGAATAGTTAGGATGTCGACTATCATACTTTGTTCGATATCAATTAAGAATGGACTAAAGTGTAAAAACTTTAAAGTAAATTTTGAGAACCAGGAATTATTCGTCATTCGCAAGTAAGAAATTATGAAATGAAATGTGTATGTATGTGTGTATATATGTATGTATATATGTATGTATGTCACATTGAAAGTGGGACGCTGGCTTTTACTACATTATGTATCTTATCTAATATTCAATTCTATCGTGTTCTTACTTTTTGATTTAATGCGGGTTGTACCAAAAAGTAGGAAAATGATAATTCGATGACATAAAACCAAAGACACTAGATGGTCATACGACCCAAAAAAGGAACATAGAGTCCAGTTGCTTTCATAAGAAACTTTGTTAAAACATACAGTATAACGGTAACTCAATATGTTTTTTTTCCATTCATTACAGTTTGGTCCGAAGAAGGCTTTTCTCGTCTGGACAATATTTTGGGCGGCGTTACACGTGGTAGTGCTAGGGTTACAACCCTACTTCCTGCAGCATACGCTTCCTAATCCTAAATGGTTTACACTTCTTTCCAACTGGGGCTATGTAACAATGGCAGTGTTCTCCATCGTCGACTGTGCTGTCACATTCTACGTGTTTCTGAAGGAGGTTGATTTTGATGGTAATGACATGTGCAGTCGTGTTATGTTATCTTTATACTAAAAAATTCTTTCGCGCTTTAAGGATTAGAAACAGCTAGGGGACGCCCGTGGTCGAGTGGTTAACGTATTCGACTTCGAATCGAACGGTACGGGGTTCGAATCTGCGCAGTGCCACGTTGCAGTTGGCCGTCCCTGTCTTTCGGATGAGACAGTACAAACCGAGGTCTCATGTCACAGTAGGTGTTGGCACGTTAAAGAACTCTCCCTGCTCTACGGCCAGCAGTCCCGATCATACACAAAATTTGTGGCTCTTCACCGGCACACGGTAACGTCTCCATGTGAATAAAATATTCTTGAGTGGGACGTTGTACAACAACACAACAACAATAAGGATTAGAAACCGACAAATTTTTAAAACAGATTTACCGGATTCAATTCAGAGCGCTACAGATACAGAAAATCTTGAATTTTTTCTGTATTTACAATTACAAGGTACTAGTCCAGTATCTCAAATGGTGATGGAATACTAAGTAGTCTTCCCACTGCAATGACGTTAGCACGGGGAATCGTCCTCTGTCATTCTATCACAAATAGAAACAATAATCCGGCACAAACGTCATCGTGTATCACGTGGTACATGAATGTTTCCCTTTGTTGAAAGTGCCGAATCTAGCCTTAAATCTGAAGCCCTCCGCAAGGATTTGCTGAAGTCAACATGTTACGAAAGATGATAAAGGACTTTAAACAGCGACAACATATTTTATCATCTTTTAATTTGTGATCCTTAAAATCCTTCTGCGTCTTCTTATATTGTTGTATAACACAACATTCACCATTGTATCAGTAACCGTCAGATTGGTATATCGTTATCAGTATTTCCCGGTTATAGTATCTCTTACTTTTTGTTGATTTGTTGTATTGTTTTTTTTACGTCTCACTCAAGAATATTTCTTTTATATTGAGGCCTCACTGTATGTAGGTGGAGCCGACAAATTTTGCCTATGCTTGGCACTTTTGCCCATTTAGCAGTGAGGGTACTTTAATATGGCAATACCTACTCTGAAACGGGACCTTCATTTCTAATGTCTCAACCGAAAAACCAAGGGCCCTTGATTTTTACTGTCCCAGCTGAACAAGCACTGCGGATTCGAACCTAAGACCTCAAGGTCCGAGGGTGAACTCGCTAACCTAACCATGGAGACATGACGACTTCATCTAACTTATAATGTGGTAGAACAGAGGCAACGTAGACGTAATATTGCTAAGTATTCTAGGTAAACTATCTACACGCCAACTCGTGTTTGACATGGGTTACGGGGACATTCGGTTTTCTAGTCAGATTTCGTTAAACTTCATGAAAGAAAACATTCACTTCAGAATTTTTGGTTGTTAATTTATGTCTCGTTTTTACAGGACAACTTTCCTTGCCTTGGTATATGAAGATACAATGGATACTCTACAATCTTACCAACATATCGGCGATTTCTGTGACAGTGTTGTACTATGTCCTTCTAGATCCGGGTAAGCAACATTAATAATCGTAATCAAACTCAGATTAACTTGGTGTTTATCGTCCCACTGAAGAGAATCCTTTACTCATTTGTAGACGTTTCGCTTTTTGAATCATGATGTCGTGGGTTCAAAACCGCGATACGTAGCGCTTGGTTGTCCCCGTCTTTCAGATGAGACACTAAAAAAACGGAGGTCCATATCACAGTAGGTTCTCTGATTACTTTATTTATTCACACTATAACACTGTAATGCCCCCAAGAAGCCGGTGAGTCGTGATTAAAATTTGCTGATTTTGAAAAAAAAAATCAATTTTTGATGATTCAATCTTTTCATTTATAAAGATATAAAAGAGGGAAAATGTTAGTTTTTATCACCGCATATCAGCGCGAATCTTTTCTTCAAACGTTTAATCGGCCACGGCTACCAGAAATGGCATTGTCTGCATTTCCTGCTATTCAGGTGAGACAGGATTGAGAGACCGAGGTGCTATATTTAAGTTGTTGTTGTTGTTGCGTTGTTGTTTTACGTCCCACTCAAGAATATTTCACTCATATGGAGACTTCACCGTATGCCGGTGAGGGGCTACAAATTTTGCCTGTGCTCGGCACTGCTGGCCGTAGAGCAGGGAGGGTTCTTTAACATACCAACACCTACAGTGACACGGGACCTCGGTCTTTACTGTCTCATCCGAAAGACAGGGACGACCAACAGCGGAGTGGCGCCGCGGGAATCGAACCCCGGACCCGTCGATTCGAAGTCGAACCACTCGGCCACGGAGGCCCCCTGTATTTAAGTAGGCTTGTGACACCCTGAAGATACTTCAAAGAATGGTTTTGTTGAAAGGATTTGTAAATAAATTCAGAATAATTATTCCATCATTTTGTACACCACAAACAAAGAGGACTCGAATTACTAGAAAGAGGGTAATATGATGCCGATGGTTTATACTAATACACTTCCTGTTTAACCGTTATAGGTTTTTATTATATACCTATCAATATTTCGAGTTTTGACACTGTTGATTTCACAGTGTGATCTGACTTTCCTGATCACCAGACTGTGTCTTCTTTCTGAATCCATATCACCCCTCTCTGAAACTGATGACATAGTAAACAAAATAACACTACTTCCCCCAGGGCAACAATACTAGAAGTAATCATGAACATAATTCCATATTTATACAGTTTACATTTTTTGCACAACAATCGGTTGCATTGAACGTGACGATTCTGAAAAATTATTGACCGAAAAACTTTCTTCTTTACATTTTATGCGCATTGAAAAATAGTAAACTTTTATGTTCAATATTTTCCCCTCAGATATTTAGTTAGTTTTCGTTTATTACGGGTTGGTATATAATGAATTATCATTAAGGCACTAACTTGATCCTTAGACTTGGATCACGTCTTCTTTGATCTGATGATCAGTCATTCGTGATGTCATCAATAGAAAAATTACGTCATTTTCATTGTTTCTTCCAGGCTTGACACTAAGAAGCACCCTGAAGCATGCCGTGAATTCTCTATATATTTTGGCAAATCTTTTTTATTCTGCTAAGCCAATTCGACTTCTTCATTTCTACCAAGGAGTTTTATACGGCGTCGTTTATTCGATATTCACGCTAGTCTACCAAAAATCTGGAGGTGCACCGATTTATAGTCAGATCGATTGGGATAAACCAGGAAACGCACTTTTATTTGTATTTGGCATGCTTTTAATTGCAATACCTCTACTGCATTTAGTTTGTTTTACTCTGTACTCGCTTAAATTCCTCTGCTGCATAAAGATAAGAGGTGCCGAATACAATGTAACACAGAAGGACTCGACAGATGTTGATAAGACTATAGCACAGAAAGACTTATCAGGTGTTTACAGTGTATCATAATTTTCTCTTAGCCACTTTCCTAAAACGGCGTGCAATGTAACTAAAACATTTTGCCTGTATATTAGGGAACGAATGAAAACCGGAATCATAGATTGTTGCTATAGTTACGACTTGCAGATAAAGGATCTCCAAAGTCCGGGATTGTGCTTTTTCTCTGGTGTTTCCCTATTGAGAGCAGTTAACGGATCTGGATCCATTGTCGGATTTATCCACTTAAGGATCAAGGTCACGACTTCTATTTATGGCACGGTCTGCAATTCCTGCTTTTCGAGTCAGACGAGACATTTAAATAGGGTTTCTCACATTGAATATCAGTCAATGTTGAGCTCGAGGTTTGTGACACGTAGAGAACATTCAAAGGACAATGAGAATGATTGACTCCCAGCGTTGATATTTGAAGGACTTGATCAACTTTTATCCCCGATCGACATGATACCCGATCACGTGTGTTCCGGACTGTTGTTTCTATTGGTGATAGAATAATGCTTGAAGACTATATCCCGCGCTTATGTCAGTTCAGTGGAAAGGTAACGTATAGCTAAATTCCATCACCATTGAAGATGCCAGTCCCGCACAAATGTTATCGGGTATCACGTGGTACATAAAAGATTTCAATTTCATTCTCCTACATAGAATGGCGGTTTCATTAAAACATTACCCATATTTCATCATTGTTCATTTTCCATTCAATATCTCAGTCATAGATGGACATTTTTTATAAATAAAGTTTGGTTTCAGTATTTGCAAGAAGACAATAATTTTGCACATTTATCCACCTTATATATTGCTATTACAAAGAGTTCATTTTCTTAATTTTACTCCCACCAGTAGCATTTGTGTCGCTCCAAAGCACCTACATGTAGTTGGATTTCCTTTTACTAAATCGTGTTATCTGCGGTAGAGTGCTAGGTTTCAGACCAAGAGGTCTGGGGTTCGAACCCCGATGGAGCGAAGGATCCTTGACTGCTCATTGCATAGGATTATTTTGTGTATGGGTATGACGTGCCAAAATTGGACGCTGACACCTTCCGGACACCTGCTCCCGTCCAATTAGGGATCTGTAATTGTCTTTCACGTTGAGACCATTCTTAATCCCAGTTTTTCGTATTTGTTAGGACTTGGATTATCAAATATCCCTTAGTATTTCTCCAGTTTATTTCGTAAAGTAAAGATTCTTTTTAAAAAATGATATTCATTCAAAATTGGTAAAAATGTTGGACAACAGGCATAGCCTTGAGCTCTCCTGAATATCAAGGTAAAATGGTCTTAAATAATGAAACACAAATATGAAAGAAAACTGGTGCATACATGACATAAAAGTTAGCCCATTCCATGAATACCATATATATACAAATAATCCAACTACAATCACAGCTGAACAAAAAGCCAAAGCATTTTGAAAAAGTTCTACCTGCAACAGAAAAAAACCTTAAAATGAAGAACCCTGACACACACACACACACATATATAAATATATATAA
>JACSZP010037009.1:0-11350 GCA_016161895.1 Pinna nobilis | reverse complement strand
AATTGTCTGTTCATTGCGGTTTCAACGTTTGTTTAATGCAAATTTGATAAGAGTTAAAGATGGTGATCAATACTTCAGTCATTCTTTATCTTCCCCGTTATTACTTGACGGTTATTCTGAAATGTTGAATCTTTCCCAAAAGATCGTTTAAGCATTGATTCTTTATTTTTTCCGGTTCACTACGAAATTACTTGAATGAAGACTATATATGCATATTTATATACATTTGAGAGTCTCTGTGTTTACGATCTCGAGTTCTAATGTTGAAGTATATTTTCACATTCCTGAAACGACACAGAGTAATACTGCACTTCCTTAACTTTATGATTTTATCACGATCTGCTTTTTAATACTGTCTTTCGTAAAAGCGATAGCATTTTTATCTACGATTGAAGACTACAGATTTACAACAGCTCTGAACAAATATAAAAAAACACAAATGTGTATGATGCTGCGAATTGAAATAGCTAAAACCGTGCCTCGGCATCTCAGTGTAACAATCAATTTATACCCAAGATTCTGTTGATATTATTAAGACAGTTTCTTAGATTTTGACCTGATATATATGGAAAATCAGGATTGTGTGGCCTGGCTTCAAAATATCGTAGGGCATCGAAATAATAATAGTATTCCTTTTTAAAAATATTTTATAGGAACTGTACAGTCAGGATTATGCCAAAGTCGGGGTGTTCTTTGCTTCTATCCCGAACTTCTCGGATTTTTACATGGAACTGGACGCAAATAACCAAGGTGTGGAGTGCCTTCGGGTCCTAAATGAAATTATTGTGGACTTTGATGAGGTAACCTTACAATTATTGTTAATGTCGTTCCTTAAAAATATATATATATAGCTTCTGTTGTTTGACAACCAAATAAGTAATATTTCACTCATTTTTGAGATATGAACGAATACTGGTCAAATACGTTGAAGTTATGACCTTTCTTTGACACCCAGAACTATTGAGCATTGTGTGATTTTAACGTCCTGGCTGATAGTACGGTCAGCAGTTTGTTGGTTGGTTTGGAGTTTTGTTGTTGTACGTCCAACTCAAGAATCTTTCACTTATATGGAGACGTCACCATATGCCGTTGAAGGTGGACAAATATTGCCTATGCTTAGCAATTATAATTATAGAGCAGGAATGGTCCCTTACCGTGCCAACACAGACAGTGACTCGAAACCTCGGCTTTTACAGTCTTATCCGAAGGACGTGGACAACGAACCGCGACGTGGCATGGATTCGAACCTGTACCTCTTGATCAGAAATTGAAAACGCTATTCACTAGGCCACGGTAGGCCCCTGAGGATTTAATCGGGATTTAAAGACAATTACTAGACAATGTTTAATAGAATATTGCCCCATAAGCATCATATAAACTTATTATTGATATCTATGATGTTCGATTTATTCTATTTTCTAATATATCTTTTGAAGTTATTGAGTTTCCTCAAAGCAACGCTAGTATTTCTTTTTGGTAAATATTGTGCATGTTACTAGTAAGTCATACATTCCATTACTCCTTTTCCAGACTTTGAATGAACCACGCTTCAGGGCTATGGATAAAATAAAGACAATCGGTAGTACGTACATGGCGACTGTTGGTCTCATGCCCGACTTACTGATACAGGTAAAACACAAAGTACAATCAATTTGAGAGTATTTGCAATCTATTAGATATAGGGGTTATGGCGGGTGTGACCGGCCAATAAGGGGATGCTTACTCCTCCCAGGCACCTGATCCCACCTCTGGCGTATCAAGGGGTCCAATTTTGCCCAACTCCTCATTTTTGCAAATTTTGTAGCAATTATGAGATCGATAACTGTTCGTTGCCTCTACTGTTTTAGTGATGAATTTGTTTCCATCATGTGAGATAGATGATAACGTTTAAGCGAGAGAAAAGCCGGAGTTTTAGATAATAATTATTTTGCCTCACACAATGAAATGATAAACATGGTGTCATCCTCAATCCTTTCATTTTTCGTTGCATTTTATTTTATTCATGGATTTGAAAAATACTCTTATATGCCAACTGAAAATTACAGATAAAAACGTCATGTTATTGAGTCATAGACTAAATCTTTGTCGCTCCATAAAACTGTAAATCCAGTTTTATTCGCGAGAATTTTATTTTCGCGTAATCACTGACTCGCCAAAATAAAGTTCTCGCTAAATATACTGACCTGATACTAACATGCATAAAAAAACACGGACTTTTTACTTAAATGCACGCTCGCCAAAATATAGTATTGCGAATAATTACATGACCATCGATTCGCTAAAATAAAGTTTCGCGAAAATTTCTGGATTTACAGTACTTCAATGTTTGGTGAAATAAAGATCATAATATATAACCATGTTATGTGACGTGTATATTGTTGTTATTGTATTGTTGTTAATTAACGTCTCACTCAAGAATCCTTGACTTATATGGAGAGTTCACCGTTTGCCAATGAAGGGCGACAAATTTTGCCTATGCTAAAGCAGGGAGGATACGGGACCTCAGTTTTTACTGTCTCATTCGAAAGGCAGAACAGTCAACCGCAGCGTGGCTTATAGATTGACCAAACAACTATCAGCAGTCCAGACAACTTCCGGTACTATACATGGAGGATGTTTATATCTCCAGAAAGTACTTTTGTTCATATATTATTCTAAATATGCTTTAATGCATCAGAAAAGAAAATTGCGCGCAATCTTACACTTGGTGATATTATAATGAGAATTGAAGTAAAACCAGTAGTCAACAGGAGTAGTATGTTTTATAGTCATCAACTTTTTGAATCGCTATCCGCAATAGTCGGCAGAGGTCGAACACGCCAACCACTAGGCTACAGCGGCCCCGTTTTTTTTTTAAATTCTGTAAATCCAGAAATTTTCGCGAAACTTTATTTTAGCGAATCGATGGTCATGTAATTATTCGCAATACTGTATTTTGGCGAGCGTGCATTTAAGTAAAAAGTCCGTGTTGTTTGATGCATGTTAGTATCAGGTCAGTATATTTAGCGAGAACTTTATTTTGGCGAGTAAGTGCTCTCGCGTAATTACGCGAAAATAAAATTCTCGCGAATAAAACTGGATTTACAGTATATTTGATTGATATGTGCATTAAAGACGTATTTATTTGTGTTATTTTCATTTTTGTAGTCTATTATGATTGCATGCTTTTGTACGGTCACCTGCATATTTATATTTCTCTTTTTAGGACACCAAGATATCTATGTGCTTCTATCTTGAGATATTACTGGACTTCGTACTTACCATGATGGAAAAGCTCAAGATAATCAATGAAAACTCGTACAACGATTTCCAATTGAAAATTGGTATGTACTTCATTTAATTCTGTCGGTGATTGTTTTTGTTTATACTCAGACTACCGTTATATTTACTACTAATGTAAAAACCGATTGCTAGTAAATTGAAATTATACAAAATATTCCCTTCGTGGCTATTTTTGATATCTCATTTCTTAAATATCATCCTTAATAATACGCAGTTTCTCGTAAGTTGTTTTTGGCCTGTCCATTTGTGTGTCTGCTTGTCAAAAAAAACTTTAAGTAAGTTTGGAGTAGTTTGGCCTACGTTTGAGAAACATTAACGTTGTAGTTCTTTGCTACCAAGGGGGGCGGTATTTGTGTTTCACTTACGCATGTTGTTCAATACTTGGTTTTGTTTCATTTAATAGGTGTAAACATTGGTCCGGTGGTGGCTGGCGTCATTGGTGCTAAAAAACCGCAGTATGATATCTGGGGAAATACCGTAAACGTTGCCAGTAGGATGGAAAGTACGGGATTACCAAATAAGATACAGGTAAGATTATCGCTTCCATCCTCTATCAAATTGCAAAGAACCTTTCAGAATACCTGGTTATTTTTCAATTACTGAATACTGGGCTATTTACTCCTGGTGTTACTTTCGCCCTAATACTTAAAAAAAATTTTAATTCGTCTATTCTCATCGGAATTCTATTCAAAGAACTAATCGTTTTTAAAATCGCCCAGTTTTGAATTCGCCAACTAATGATGAGGATGAAAGGACCGAAAATAAACTGGGGGCGAAAAATTTCCTGTATTCAGTATGTTGTGTACTTAATATCTCCTTATACCGGCACCTCTTCGTATAGGAAGTTTGTGTTGTATGTCTTTTTGATTTTCTTGCTTTTCTTGGACTGGCAAATTCCGTAAATGGATCCCTACTTGAGTTGATTTCATATAGAATTGTTTTAGGACGTGCAATCCAGACTGTCGTGTTTACCAAGACATCAGTCTGCATTCAAGTTATTGGATTGTCGATGTCCACATGATGTGTATTGTGATCATTAACCTTTTCAACCCCAAGTATCAGAATGGTATGCTCTTTTCTATTGTCTGGACCAGTCTATTTCGGTCTCTGGTGTTGAAAGGGTTAAGACCTAGACTAGAATACATTATTCATGTCCGTAGTTAAATTTTTTTCAAAATTATTAACAGTGCAGATATGACCCATTCTCTGTAAAGTACTAAAATTTACGTGTTTACATGTTTTGGTGATGCTTAAAAGGTGATGCTTTCTAATATGCCATTTATTTTTATTTTCCATAGGTGACAGAGGAAGTGTTTAACATCTTGAAGGACCGATATGATTTTGAATGTCGTGGGAAAATCAAAATCAAAGGAAAGGGGGATATGACTACTTATTTTCTCATCGGTAAAAAACCTATAAGGGGAATGACACATTCGTCATCGCCACGGTTGTCACTGGGAACACTTCCGTCTCCCTCTTCCTCCATGAGATCCCCCAGCACGCCGGTTCTGCCAAGAGTATCATCACGAGATTCAAATGGAATTGCGGTCGGAAGTACGTTTGTAAATCCCGGAACTATGGGTAGTGCTGGAAGCTTTGTACGAAACCAGAGTGCCGGAAGCCTGTCATCGCATGACAGTGTATCCAGAAACGAATCTTTCAAGTCACAAAACAGGTTCCAAGTTGGATATCCTGGTATCGTCAATGAAAGACAACCAAGCGTTGAGTCAACCAAAGGGATGCCGACTCCCCCGGGGAGTCTTAGCCGAAAGAGGAAAAATAGCACGGACAGTCCTAGAAATCCACCACGCAAAACTTCCAGTAACACCCTATCGAATTGTATCTCTGGACATATATCTGAGACAGAATCCGAAATTACATATGCGAGAGTAGATTCGCCTGAATTACCGGCTGTTCACTTCATGAATGTAAAATCTCAGTGTGTGCATCCCGTTCAAAATGCTATGTTCGATAACCTTAAAGTTGGCTCTAGTCCGATTGACATGCGCGAGGTGTCGTCAAATCCAACGAGTCCAAATTCTAGAATGAGAAAAACAGACTTTTATGCAAATCCTATCATTGAAGACGAGTTGGAAGATGCTGAAACACCCTTACTTTATCAAGTGCCTGATAGCCATAAAAATGCGAATAAGAATAGCTATGGATTAATGTTTAGAAACGTAAGTGATAGTAATATTCAAACTAGATCGAATATAAAGACATCACAATCACATATTCCGCGAAGCGTAAGTAACCCGGGATCATCTAATCACAGTATGCCAACTGAATGTAGGAATGTGTCACATATACCACGTCTACAGAGTGCGACAAACTCTCCAAAATTACCCAGCGTGCCACTTTATGCATCTGTGCAACCGGTGAAAAGATCTAGTCAAATACAAGTAAATAATTCATCTCAAATTATTGCATCAACTAAGCCGTGCCAAGTAGTCAGTCCTACTGTACCAGTTATTCGTCCTACTCCACTGGTTATGGCGGGGGCAGTGCCGCCTTTACGTAGTTCATTTAAAGCTGCCCCAGGAATACAGCCACAGAGTGTTCAAAGTATCCATGCGGGTCATTTTTACAATCCAATGACGGTGTACAGCGCATGTCAGACGAACTTGTCCTCTCCAGAGGACATTCCGCCTGAGAATAAGTGCGCTATAAATAAGATGCTCAGAGAACTAGGTCAGGTAGTAGATCCGCTGGAACCCAATAAACCTAACTTAAAGCATGCTAGGAAAGAAAAGGCATGCAAACTGGAAAGACAATCAGACGATAAACTAGTCACGGCTACCTATAGGGAACCGATAAGTCCTCAGAAAGCATCAACGTCGTCACCTCACAGAAGTCCTCTTAATACTCCTACAAAGAAGACCGGGTCCGACAGGTCAGAGACTGGGTCTGATCACTCTCGGTCCCCTCCTCCACCACCCTTACCGCCTAAACCATCGAGGGAAAACAGGCGAGTTTCAGAGGGATCTCGTCCAAGCAGTAGTTCCTCTCAGTCAACTCTCACTCCGACATCTGCACTAGTTGCCAGTATAGATGGTCGAACTATGTCAATTTTATCAAGCCCAGAAGATGAGAGTGGTGAGAATAATTTGGTAAATATTGTTCCCTTGCCTCTCCGTCGTGTACCATCCGACTCGGCAAAGGAGCGAATGGCTGAAATAAAACCAAATCCGTCCGTTCGGAGAAGTAATTCAAGTCCGAAAATGAAGCCGTCTGGTTTTGCGCCCTCTCTTAAGCCAAAAAGAGATTTGTTAGCTCCTCTGCTTCAGTCTGATGACGACAGAGACTCAACGTGTTCAAAGCCGATGAGCGAGCACTCCTCTGTTGTTTTACTTCAACCAATTGAATTAAAGCTTGCACGGCCGGCGTACGTGAAACAGCTGTCCTGTCCCGTTGAGGAGGGGTATGGACATTATACACGAGCCTTCTTAGCGAACACTGATTTTATGTTGCCAAATTTGGACCGCAATATTTCTCGATCATGTGACACAATATACTCGAGTGTATCTCACGGACCACCAACACCCAAATTCCCAGTACTCAGTAGTGCTACATCCTCATCTCTAACACAGCTATTACAAGAACTGGCCAGCGAACATCCCAAAGCCAACCTTGACACTTACATAAACAATTCACAAAATGACAGTTATTGCTTGTATAACAAGCCTGAGAGTCCAAAAGCAAGAGATAAAGGAGTAAGAAAAAGTTTCCCAGTCATGGGTAAACCTCCCACAAGTAATGGCACTTCAGAACACGCGCGCAATATGCAACAGAATCGGAGAAAACCTACACGACTCCCTGTCCCGGTTAGAAATAAGCATCAAAACAGTGACGAACCAGTCCGAAATTCTAACTCACAGAACGCATACCAAGTGAAGCGGAGAGGAGTATTTTCTGTTCCTCCTAGGCCGTGTCGAAGCTTAGACTATATCCCAAGCGACAGAGAGGACTGTGCATCTTCGAACGCGTCCTCAGCCTGCGGTAGCCCGAAAACCGGAAGGGCCTGTATAGATCCGTTTTACTACAACAGGATTGAACAATATTTAGCCGGAAGGAATGCCTTGGGCCTAGAGAGCCTAAGTTTGTCGTCAATCGCAAGTAGTAGTGAAATTTCAAAAAGTGATCCAAATTTAAATATGGACTCCGGTTCAGCAGCCTATGAGTCGGAATATGACAATTATAGACCTGGCATGATAAGTGATGACGATTTTTTCATGGCTGATCCGGTCAGCGATATGGACATCGATATCTTTGACGATATCAACATCGATAATGTGACAGTGAGTGACTCGTACAGTCTAGATTTGCCATTACCCAAGTTTACAAAGAAAATTACTGACGTTTAAAGCACCAAAGTAGAGCTAATACAAAAGGCTACAGATGTTTACATCTCTCTGCTATCACTGTGGTTACAAACCCCATATGCTGAATCCAATATGTTGAAAGCAATGAATTTTTGGTTCATTTGTTGGTTCTCTCAACATTCTTTAAAAAATGAAATAGTATATACGACGATTTCTTTATTATCTTCCGATTTAGATATATTCTTAAGGCACGTAAAGTAGACAAGAAAGTAGGTAAGACAAGTCTCGATATCGATCAACGCGTATACAATACTTGTATATCACCACCGTGTGTGGAATCTACGTACTCGTACCTGAGTCATATGTAAAAAAAAATCTGCTTTGGGATTCATATCTCACGGGTGTTATATTTTTCCTTTTTGCCAAAATGTAAATACATGTACCTGTGCTTTTCACAGTGAACCGTTTGTTCACGTTCGAGCAGTCCTCGTTTCATCTATACCACTCCAAATGGACCTCCTACAACTGAAGAGCTGTTATATCGAAACCCTTGTACAAAGTCACGCTGTATCAACATTGTATTGGTGCTAATCTTGAAAACGGAGTCCCGACTGAAAAAAATCATTAGTGAATCGTTTTTTTTTTTCTGAATGAAGGGTAATCCAATTTATTCTATACTCCGAGCAGTTCAAAGGATATCAGCATGCCAAGAAAGTTCAAAATACAAGAAAGTAATATCTTTTACTCTCCAGTCCCCTCACGACATCCGGTGGGGAATTTATAATTTTCTCTTTTTTCCGTCCCTCTCTCTCTCTCTGTCCTGCTGTATTTCTCATTTGTTAATGATATTATGAAAATATATTGCACTGATTTTTTACTATGTAAGTAAATATAAATGGATTAAGATCCAGTTGAATTTTCGCTCGAGGTTACATATTTTAGCAGAGTTATGGTTCTTTGGCTTTTGCCGGCAATCAGACGGGTTCACTTGAATTTGCTAATTTATATACCTAATAAGAATACTCTGATAACTTCATAGGTTGTCTGTTTTAGTATATGTACTGTAAATCCGGTTTTATTCGCGAGAACTTTATTTTCGCGTAATTACGCGAGAGCACTTACCCGCGTAAATAAAAGTCTCGCTTAATATAAAAACTGTAAATAAAATGTTCAATACGACATGAAATTAGAATACTTAACAAGCAAACACGCGAAAATAAAGTGTCGCGAATAATTGCATGACTACCGATTCGCCAAATAAAGTTCCGCGAAAATTAATGGATTTACAGTTTATGTTTGGTTGTACATTAAGCGTATGTTTCATATCATTATGAGGCAAGATGAGGATGACCAGTTGTGACTTGTACTAAGTGTCTCTTCAAGGTCCTCGACGTGTTCGGTAAATTGTACAAATCATACTAGACTTTATTATGTCTGGTTCTGTAAATTTGAATCAGCCAGACTTGCACAGTGGGGTTAGCGCCATTTTAAACATACATGTGCAATTTTTTTACCATATAGTTACCAGCCCTTGACTATGGTGTGTCCCCATTTTCTTTCGGATGGAGGATATGTAAAGGTTTTTGAGCATGTGTTCGTTAAAATGTAAGCCAAAGATTTTTCATGTTAATTATTGTGTGAATGTTTATGATAATTTAATTTGAATTAAACAAATATACAGCTGGTTTTATTTTGAGTTTTCTTTTCAGCAACACATTTCTTGCTAGTACATTATTGATTGAAAATATCGTTACCAATAATCTGATATCGAAACTTTGCGGCAGAGAGAGAGAGAGAGAGAGAGAGAGAGAGAGAGTAAATGGCGAGCTTTTTGGAACAACTATACGTACAAGTTTTGATCCGATACAGTACTGACATGCAAATGGAGTACAATTATTGAAAAAAGCATATAGAATACTATTACCGATTTTGAATAGGGCCTCCGTGGCCGAGTGGTTATCGTGTTCGACTTCGAATCGAAAGGTCCGATGTTCGACTCCGCGCAGCGCCACTCCGCGGTTGGCCGTCCCTGTTTTTCGGATGAGACAGTAAAAACCGAAGTCCCGTGTCACAGTAGAAGTTGGCACGTTAAAGAACCCTCCCCGCTATACGGTCAGCAGTGCCGAGCATAGGCAAAATTTGTCGCCCTTCACCGGCACACGATGACGTCTCCATATGAGTGAAATACTCTTGAGTGGCACGTTAAACAGCAATGCAACAACAACACCAATTTTGAAAAGAATGACATCCCCCATCAGTTAGATTGACCTTGCTCACACTAAGTGTTTTGTGTTTTGATTCACCACAAACATATACAGTCTAACCTGTTTTAAGAGACCGTCCAAGGGAAGGAGCAAAAAGGGTCACATATGACATGTGGTCTCTTAATTCAGGTGATTCATATAGGAAAAACCCCTTTTGGGAACCATTGAATTAGGTCACATAAGACAGGTTTTCGTTTAATTCAGTGGGTCGCTAAGGCAGGTTAGACTGTACATGTAGTATTAAGAACATACACGGATACAAACGGTAGCATTCACCTGATACCTGTGACACCTGTTTGTAATTCTTCGTGTATCCGGGTAAGAATCAGTCAATGTTGAAATTTCGTTTTCATATTACAAGGCAATGCAGCTATAGTTGGATGATAACACAGTAAACTACAAGAGTTGTAAATGCCCATTACATCTCGTTTTAAAACCACAGTAGACTGTTTGTTACAACTGCAGACTTTCCTAGAACTTGCCTACCGGTAGTTACGACGCCTCATCGGGATCTTTCAACAAGGTTGCTGGAAATGCGCAACCGGCTAAAAATGGTGGAAAAGACGACACAAGAGACACCTGAGACCTAAAAGATTTTGATAAATAGCTGTGATACTGTGTTGATGTGTCTCCATTCCTATGGCATCACGTCATGTTGCGATGCAGTAGGTATCTCCCTAAATATTCTTCGACATGACGTCAGACTCTAATGGCTCTGACGAAACCATCAACATGATTTTCATAAGGAAATACGACGCACTTTATTCATTTGTGACAAGTCAATACTGACGCTTTACTATTAATATTGATATGAGTGGTAGCGTGTTTTCGACATTATGATAAATATTATGCCGAATACTGCATGGCAGACGAGGTAGGTTTGTTGGTGGTAGAATCTGTAGTGGTTGCAACAAGAAAATTTGGGCGACAACACTTGTATTTGAAGTCGACACATATCAACGGCTACCTTCTCTTGCTAAAATGATAATGGCTGACCTTCATATCAATATGTTAATCATTATAGTATATGCATACTTGTATCTTCAATGTACAAAATTCTGTGAAGTACAACCGATTAATATGAATGAAATATTCAATACATGATTGGAAATTTTGTATCTTTTGTATGTTAGTTTCCTTCATTACAGTTTGGTGACTTCAAATAAGACAAGCGCCTCTTAAGGGGTTGCTACGGCCATATTGGACCAAATTCAGCCAAAATGAAGAAATGCTTATATTTCAACCAGGCTTCAAGTGAAGCCAAATATTTGTGTACCAATAAAGTCTTGGTGTATTTCTCACCACTTACATTCACATTTTTTTGTAAAAAGAGTTATTTTTCAGCTCTTTATGAGAAGATTTGTATTGCTTTTGTCGTTGACATGAGAACACAAAAATTACACAAAATGCATTCACCAGTTATATGTATACAGTTGCTCTGATGTATCGCGCATGACAGTTGAGTTTTCCTTTTTCATTTAA
>JACSZP010037000.1:0-12110 GCA_016161895.1 Pinna nobilis | reverse complement strand
GGGTGTCTGTGGGGCTATGCGGGAAATATTTCTTTTAAATGATCTTATTAGGCCTAAGTATAAAAAACGATAGCTCCTACAGGCCACTGAAAAAAGTAAGGAGTCCACATTTATTTGTTTTATTCACTTGTAAATGGGTCTGTTGGTCTTTATCAGAAAGACAAAAACTGGCAGGTTGTTGGGTATGTTTTGCATTTATAAACTGGATTCTCTATTTCTTAAAATATCTGCTACACAGAGTCGACGAACCTAAGGCTTTCAACCTGATCTGGACTGCTGTGGACTGGTTGAAACTGGTGTAGGAGGTTTGTCGATCAATTAGAGTAGTTGTACTCCGACTTAAAATATAGTTCCAATCAAATCTGAGCTCATTTACAGTGAAATATTGATAAATATCTTTATACATTGTTCCAAATAGTTTAACAGATATTAGAAAAAGAATTTATAGCAGCAATCTACAAAATATTTAATTAGGAAAGTTTCCAAGGAAAATTGCGTCATTTGCGCGGAATGTTTTATTCGCCCAAAATATTAAATCGGAGCAAGATACGTTCGTTCATATGTCATAGGATAGCAATACACAACACTAGGAGCAGACAAATTCTCTGGCGAAAATAATCTTAACAACTTTTGTTCACGCGGATTTTTATACATCTTTTTACCAAGCAGAGTAAATAGAATCGTTGGACATTTATCTATTCTCCGAACGATGTTTTGAGCAGTTTCAGGGGTGGGTGCCCCTACATTAGGTAGCAAAGTTGCCTTTTAAAAGTTTTTAACAACTGTAAACATTCTCCGAAGCTGCTTCAGCCAGAAACGATTCGAATATACGTAAAAAAAGGGAAAAGTAACTAGAAATGGAGTCTACAATTGTAAGTATAACGTGAAATCATTTCAGTGAAACTCGCAAGAGATGTAAACAATCTATCATTCAGTGCCGCGTGGTTGTCCATGTGCCATTTCCTTTTCATACTTGAGTGTTATCTTTGTACGTCTTGCTTACCTGTAGGTCGTTGGCAAGTCGCCATTATTTACTCTCGTAGTGTGCCATGCTTTTGTTTAAATGATATCGTACATGTATTTTTTTTTTTGCGCACTTAGATCAATAGATTTACATCAAAACTCTGAATGTCATTTAATTTTGGCAGGCCTTTAATTTTTGAAAGATTTGGTGAATGTTGAAAAATACTAAATATACCTAGATCAGTAGAACGCAACAATATTTAGGCTAGTTAATAAAAATGTCAATATATTTCTTTGTGCAGTAAATATCAAATGCAGCTGCAAACTTTGTGTTATCAATGATGAATTCCAATTTTAATTTCAGTCGCCTGTTGTCAAGTCATTCTTGGCAGGATCTGTTAGTGGAACATGCTCAACTCTGCTGTTTCAACCATTGGATCTTGTGAAGACTCGCATCCAGACTGTCCCTCTTAACACAAGGTAGGCTTTGCTATTTAATATTGGAGTGCATTTGTAGGAAGGGTGCTCTGCAGTGCTTGAACAACAAACATGGGCTGTCATCAGATGACTTAAAGATCGTCAAGTACAGGCGTAAATCAGCCCACAGGGAAACAATACAACAGTCAGGCCTACAAAGTGGGAAGAAAGCATCCAATAAATGCAGTGTTTTCATTTTTTGTGTCACTTCATGCCAATATGCTTAAAAAAATTTCGGTCCTACATGTATAATATTAATAATGGTGTATGATTTTCAGTGGCAGTAAAGGGATAGGCCACCAAGAACCAACCTTCTGCAAGTTAACTGCTGATCAATGCATGTTCTGGACACATCCTTAATTGATTTGTGCATGTACAATACATGCAATGTTTTATGCATTTTATGAATCAGATTTTGATTCGTCTTAAATGGCATCAAATGTTCCAGTACGGTATGCATTTTACCTATACAGGGATCACTTTCTTGAATGTAAATGCCTTTTCTTTTCAACTCTTTGGTGTTTTGTTTCCTAAAATATTTGTACACTTTGTTTTCAGAGGAACAATTGGGATGTTGTCAGTTGCAAGTTCTGTAGTTCGCCAAGAGAGAATAGCTGGATTATGGAAAGGCCTTATACCAGTAAGTATTAAGTGTAACCTGTTGTAGGATTGGGTAGTCTTTTGAAAAAAAAATCAATTATCCATAAAATCAAATATACATGTTCAATGCAGGTGTTTGAAAGTTATAATTTGCTTCAAGAAAATCTTGTTTGTCAAATGATTGAAAGTCTTCAGCCATGTCTTCATTTTCATATTACTGCAGCCATTTGTTCTTCTACTTCATATTAGAGAACATTGAAACAAACTGTCTTGCACATAGTTTTTATTTATGACATTGTTTTGTTTTCGAACTTTATTGTCTTATCTATGGAACAGGTTTTTTTAATTTCTTTATCTTATCTTTCAGTCCATGTCCAGATGTGTTCCTGGAATTGGGATCTACTTCTCCAGCATTCATTATATGAGATCTGTATTTGAGTGAGTATTTTGTATTGCTTTACTAAGTACTACAATTTGCTTTTAGGTTAATGGTGTTCATATAATGATAAAGCAAGTTAGTCTTGTATCATTATGCAGTTTTGATTCTCCCGTACTCTTTGGATTAAGCATCTCCTGTCCAGTCTGTATCTGCATTTTGCTACCGTAACTTAGTCAGATTTAATAACAGGGGCAACTTACTTTATGAATATATGTATTTATGCATCCATGTTGTTGGTTCAATTAAATGAATACAGTAATAAATTTTACTTTTTAGGTCTGATCAGAAACGTGCATTGGAGTCGATTCTGATTGGAGCAGCAGCTAGGGCAATTTCTGTTGTGACTGTGATCCCATTCACTGTCCTCAAAACTAGATATGAGGTTTGTACATTTGTATTTTATCAAGCTTTCTTTATTAGCCCATCATCCAACTGACGGTGGGCTATTATGTTTAGCAGGATGTTATTGCATTATTCAGATTTTGATACAATGTAGCCATACATTTTGTATGTAAGAAAAAATATATATTTATAACATGTGATCAATTATGCATTAACCATTTGTTTTCCTTTATTTTGTTGCAGAGTGGAAGATACAACTACTCCAATATTGTTCGGGCATTAGTTCAAGTTTACAATGTGGAAGGTGCTAGAGGTAAATTTGGTTTCTGTATCGTTTGAATGAAATAATTTGGGTACAAGTACCTAAATATGGGTCGAAGGTAGACTGAACTTTTGATGACCCTATGTGAACAAATAGTTGAAACTTGATTATCATTTAAATTATAGTTACTTCCTTTTCAATTGGTATCAAAAGTATTTGCTATTTATCGGTACATTGAACAAATAATGCAGAGCCATCCTATGTTAACTTGTTATAGTTTGAGTCCTTCAGTTCTACCTCTTCACGACAGAATCTTATGTGTGTACACCTTATCTGTTTCCCTCCACCCCTTTAGGTACAACAGAAGGTAGTTTAATTGTCTGCTTGTCTAAGTGTATCATAATCGGGTAAAATTATTAATTTTCTTTATATGTTTTCAGCTCTTTTCAGTGGGATTGCACCTACACTTGTTAGAGATGTGCCTTTTTCTGGATTCTACTACATGTTTTACACCAAACTAAAGGATGCAGTAGACGGAAGTAGGTTTACTGGCTTTCATATTTCTCTTTTTGTATAGATATCCTGAAGTAAATACATATATACCAATACCACTTTATTGGTTTCAAAATTCCACTAAGGACACAGAAAAAATCCATAACATATTGCAAAATAATAGAATGTTTGGAGCCTTTAATTCTTAGATTGTTTCTTCTTTGTTAAATTTCCAATATCTTGTTCAAAAATGTTAGGGCCCTTTTTCTGAAACTTTCTAACTTGTCATCTCTCCTGTGTACTTTCTGATCTTAATGCATTTTATTATTATTATGCATAACAATTGTATCTTTTCATACTATATAATCGGATTTGCATTTGTTTATAACAAGAGATTTGTAAACATGATCCATTTGAAATTACCCTGGAGAAAAATTTACTTGAATATTCAAGTCATATACCGGTACATATTGCTGTGATGTAGGTACGGTATAAAATCTTTTATGTCAAATACCATAGTTCACGGAAATCAGAGATGATTTGGAAGGTGTTTTTCACAACTACAGGCAGCACCCTCAACTTAGGTAGGGTAATAAGTACATGGAAATGGATGAGAGACCAATGGATTTTTTATCTCTTGGTTGATGTTTTGGTGGTGGGATAGTTGTCTTTCATTTACTTCTCTGCTGAACTTGGAGTACTTCCTTAAAAAAAAAACCAACAATTTATTATCAATGTTTTATTTATAGAGTTTTGTATTGATCAAAACAATGTTTTGGCTAGAATTTGAATTTTAAAATTCCATATCCACTTTCAGATATGAAATATGAACAATTAATATTTATGTTTAGGCAACAGGTTGTAATATTTGTATCTAGATGATTTGTTTACTCAGAGCTCTTTGTACTATAAAATTTGGTCAACTCCTGGGTTCAAAATTTATTGCGACAATTGTTTGATTCATACTATGGACTTGTTTACAAATCTTGAGAGAATGCTTTACATATGAAACTAACTGACTCGTTTTGTTGAAAATAGATGCATCCGGATAGAGTGCATTAAGGTGTCGGAAATGCACAAGCAGAGTTGGCAAAAGATATTGAGTATCCATATCAACATCAGTTGGCCTATTAGCAGGCTCTCTGCACATGACACGACACTAATGATTCTATATTTTGTGTTGTATTTGTTCTAGATTTTCTCCCTGTGTATACCAGTGGCAGGCAAGCTCTTGAGGTAATATTGGTTTTCCTTTGTTTAAGTATGTTTTGATCATCCCTATAAAACACTGTAGCATTGTTGTCGACAGAAAAAGATGTGCTGCATGCAGATTGTCATGTTTCATTGGTTTCCATTTTTTTCTAATCTTTACTTGCATCTTTTTTCTAACTATGGCACAATGCTGCAGTGTAAACCTTTGGAATCAAACATCAGTGTAATAACAATCTTTTTTGCCCCCAGCATTTTGTTTTTCATAGAAACGATTGTTATTACTCATGGTGTTAGATTCAACTTAAGGTTGATAGGAATATATTTGGTACTCTGTGTTACGGAGAAAGCTTAGCCTTGTTACGTTTCTCCCCCCTAGGGATATCTGATCCAAAAGGCGTGTCTGCTGTGTATTTCTGCTGCGGTGTAACTGCTGGATGTATGGCATCTCTGATTACTCAGCCTGCTGATGTGGTCAAGACGCACATGCAATTGTCACCAAAAGAGCACAAGAAAATACTTCAAACCATTAAATACATATACAAGGTATTTATTTCATATTGAATTTAGACTCTAAAGAATATGTTCAACTAATTTTGATTCACTACTACTATATGTACATGTATAGTAGAGTCTGTCTTTAACAAATCGGCTTAAAAAGAATTCAGTGCTTTAACGAAGAGGAAGAAAATCCCCGAAAAAAATTACTATTCATCCATTTACATGTATGTAGTAAATTCTAATTTGCCTAAAACAAAGGACGTCTATAACGAAGTCAAACGTCAATCCTCTTTAACTCTGTTATAGACCAGCTCCACTGTATATAAACTGATTGTAGTCCACCAAGAAATTAGGTTGTCGGTTTTCTAGAAATTTTGAAACTTGTAAGATTTTCCTGCATTATGAAAGGTAGACTGAAGCACATTTGTTGTTTATTATTTCTTAGTGGATTAGTGATAGTTCTTTCATTTGTACTTATTTACTTTTACAACTTTTTTAGCATCAGGGGACTGAGGGTTTCTTCCGAGGCATTGTGCCACGGACACTGCGGAGAACAATGATGGCTGCCATGGCTTGGACAGTATATGAAGAGGTAGGTACAAACTTTTGGATTTTAAACTCTTTTTTTCCATAAAAAAACTAAATTGACTTTGTAGTTGCACTGTTAAATTCTTGTATAAAGGTTGGTAATGAAGATTTGTGAGCTAATTGTCATCTTCCTCTGATATTTGTCTTTTGTCTTCACAGCTTGCTCGTCAACTGAGGTTAAAGTGATACCTACAATAGCTGTACACAAGTAGTCAAACCATCCAGAGAGCCATCTATATGTACTGACAATATTGATGAAAGTGAAAATTGTCATGATGGAATTGAACGTTTTGATATCTTGTCCTCATCTTCTGCTGTTTGTTTAATTTTAACTGCCAAAGATGCAATAGTTTTCTTTTGACTACTATGCATATCTAGGACATTGCACAGCTTGAAGATACTTAAATGAAACTACCATGTGACTTTCAATACATTATATTTGTTTTATGATATTGATGCTGTTCAAATGTGTGTGAATGTTGAGAGAAATTTTGTTTAAAGATTCAGGATCATGTGGAAGTGTGTGTGTGTGCAAGGAAAGTTTTGTAAAAATGAAATTCGTAAGTGATCTTTGATTGTGTGCCTTTTGTGAGAAAGATTATTTTTATACTGAATGGAAAACATGGATGTTGCAAACCATTATGATAACCATGTATTTGTTTTTTACTTGTTAAAATGTTAAATGATGAATCCATCAAATAAAAAAGTTTTTAAATATTACTTATGTGTTGATTTTATCACTTTAGATATAAAAGGATTAATGATGTATTCTTGTTATATGTTTGCTGCTTCATTGTGAATGGTTATTTAGTCTTCTGCTTGGAGCTTTTCACTCCACTTAAAATCTGATAACCAGTATGTGACTGAAAAATTGTTGAGCATGGCAAAAGTTATATTGGTGCAAATAGGATACAACTGAGGAGTAATTCATCAGTTTTAATAAACCATATAAAATGGACAGTTATGACATCTTTAATGAAAAGGACGATGGTGAAACTTGTGCTGTGGTTGGTTTCATCCATGAAATGCTTAAACACTGAAAATGAGCATCTACCAATGGTACTTATCCTACAGATCTCGATATTAACATCACTAGTGTTACATGAATTAAGGAAAGACCCTATAGCCACTGTAGAATGTGTTGCTTCAAAAACTGCCATGAACATAAGGTACTTGTTGCGATATCAATCCTAAAACGAGAATGAACCCTGAGCTTGCGATTGCTTTTTGCAAGGAGTTCAGCACACTTGTAAGATGGGTAGGTGGGACATGAAGATGGGCTTGATTCTATACATAGCCAGATCAATTGGAATTGCATTGTTGTAATATAGTGATACCACAGACTGAATTACACCTTAGATAGGACTGATAAAGATCTGCTTGTTCTAAGCTTAAAGATAATGTAAGATGTAATGAAGGGCCATCGTGATATAGAATACAGGCATGATAGACATCGCTACTCATTAGATTGACTTGATGAAGAATGCAAAGCAAGCTGTAATTCAGGCTGTAATATTGTTGAAATACATTTCCAATAGACAACATTGCAAAAGAGCTGAGACTTATAAATATTCTAACTTGACTCAAGCAGTCCCATTATTGAGAACTTGTCTACAAAGACACTTCAGAAAGCCATTGCAATTCTGTGGTAGCGTGATTGCGATTTCAAATCCATACTGCAGAATAGGCTGTTATTTCCTGTCCTGATGAGAATGTCAAATCCCAGGTGCCGTGTCACAGTAGGTATCAGCACCTTTAAGAACTCTCATTGCTCTGCAGCCATAAGTGCTGAGCATAGGACAAATTCATAGCCCTTCACCAGCAAATGGTGACATTGCCATATTATATACATGTAGGCCTAGGTGAAAAGATCCTTGAGTTGGATGTTAAATAACTATCACCAACCAACAACACTGCAAATGAGATGGGACTGTTGAAGTCCACTGATGCTAAGTAATATTATGGAATAAAGTAAAATTTTACGGTCAAAGAAACAACACCTGGACTGTGTTACAGAGACTAAATCTAACACTAGTGCACAATTTTTGAGTAATTTTCATCATTTAAAAGTATTATCACTTTATGATGTAAAAGTATTTTGCTCCATAGAATAAATACAACTGTACATGTAACAGAATTCTTATACACGTCTTCACATGCTGCGTATACAAAGAGTCGTACACACTTCTGTAGATTCTGTTGTCTCTTCATATNNTACTAGGTTGTAAGAGTTACTTCTCTTTAAATGCATAACATAACAAGTTTTGAAACGTTCTGGATCTCTCTAGCAAAAGTAATAAACTATTTCCAGTTTCAAATTTCTTAATGAAAATCAAGTGCAGATTTTTGTCTTACAAGTAAATCAAAAGATCTCAAAGTAGGATATTGTATTAGAGTAACATGTTGCTGATTATATTATTCTCATGATATTTGGAGACATGACAACTAAGGAGAGTTGATGTCTTGACAATACATAGGAGTAGTACAATGATATAAACACAATTTCTCAGCTCTCTGTAGCGTAGTACAATGATATAAACACAATTTCTCAGCTCTCTGTTCCCACATTTTTCTCCAATCATTAACACATTCTCATTATTGTAAAGAAACAGAATTACAACGATGGTTGTATAATCATGTTTGTATTGTTGATAGCTTACACAAGCATAGTATATTTATTTTAGTGTTACATAAATAATGTGTTATACATGTATATAATGTTTAAAGAAAATTTGATGTATAAATAGCCTACATTTACACTTGAACTCTCATGCTAAAGTAAAGCTCCATTTGCACAAAAAATGGACAGCTCCTATGTCTGTTCCATAATCATAATTTGAAAGGGACAACTGCCACATTTATTTTCCCTGTGTAACTTGAGACATTGTTGAGAAAAAGAAAAGAAAACATACTACATCTCATGTATATGCTCCAAATAGCCACAAAATTCAATGCAGAATAAGTCAGAAGGCATACATCTAACAATAATTATTTAATCCTGACCAAACCACAAAAAAAAAAATGACCTGTAGGCTATATCCTACTGTATATCAGATATTCAAATTGATCATATATGACAGATATTGGCTGGTTATGTTGTTGTGAAGGTTCCCACTATAAGTATTGTTCACCTATTTGAAGACATCAACAATTGCTGGTATTTTTTGATTTTTTGAAAGTTTCTGAGTCCATGAGGCATTACTCTGATAAAAAATTCTTTAAAAAAGGAAACAATCTTGGAAGGAAAAGAAAAAGATTAATGATATTACTCCTTCCTATAATGGTAAGCACATACAAGTACCATCTATTTGTCTATTTTACAGAGGCTTGAATTTCCATAAACACATACAACACAACACTGACATGGTACCATATTTCCCATTAATGAAAGCTACAAATCTCAAGGTCAAAGTTCAAAGTCAAAATCATTTTCTAAGCACACAATGATATGTAGTGCCTTAAAATTTAACCTTGTGCCCTCCTTTGAACATTGCATGCTTCACTTGAATAGTAACTGTCATGACATAAATCTTTTACTCATATACAGTCATGAATTTGGAGATGAAATGTAATATGCGTTTTATGGTGATGATTGAGACGAATTATCATTTTCTGTGGAAATACTGTTTTACCATATCTGACAAAATAATATTATTCATATTATTCAATATGATGATTCATCCTTTATACAATGAATGACAGTTTCTTGATTGTTCTCACGGGTATCATGAGGTTTTTATGCTTGGAGTGTCACATTTATTTTTTCCATCAAGTATTGAATAGTTTGTTCGATATTAAACAACTAGAGTGAACAACCATCTCTGTATTTATACAAATATAGATATCGTTTTATGTATGTAAAAATTGGGAAACAGCTATAAAGGTGCAATTCATATGCAAAAGGCAGACATAAATATGGTACAGAGAAAAACATGAGAAAAGTGACTACCATAGCATAAATGGCACTTCTGATGAGAATGATGATACACATTAAATGCTAGTTTGTTGGGCACATCCTGTAAGGCACAATATCAGTTTAAATCTTCTTTGTTGTTTGCCTCAGGTCCACCAAATGATTCCAGATTTACTATCACAGATAATGATTCCAACTACGGAAACTTGAAAGTCTTTTATCACCGCTTACCTCCCATTACCACAAATGGCTCTCGTTCTGCTTCGTTAGCTGCTGTAACGTTAAAAGTGAATTTGTTAACTATGTATATTATACTTATAAATAATTATTGAATATCCATTTTTAGCACAAAAAATAGAAAAAAAACCATGCGTCCTCGGTATTTTGCCACTTCATTTGAACAACAGGAGAATGATCTTGGTTCCTGGTTTCAAACCCTAGACCAATAAATCAGTAGCCGGCAAATTTTCTAGAAGCTTGATCACTTTTACCAATGATAACTACCGGTAGACAAATTGGGGAATCAGCACCACCTCCTAGGACCCATACACCAATGTGTTAACATTTTTATGTTATCTATAGGGATCCAACACAAAAAGCAGGCATTCTGAAACTAGTCAAAATATTGTTAAAGCAATACATGTCTCCTACTGGTTTGAACAAATTTCCTATACAGGGCATAGCTCATGTAAAAGAAGGTCAACTGTGACCAAAGTAGAACTTGAACTGTAACTACCACACAAATTCTCAACTCCATATCTGAAAGCATGGCTAAATAGTCTAAAAAATCAATTTCCCATCAAGGGCAATAACTCTTATAAAAGAAGTTCATCTGTGACTAAAGTCAAATTTGACCTGTAACAACTCATACTAGATCTGCTCACTGATTTTCAGCTCTCCATCTGAAAGCATTGTGAAAAAAGCAGAGAAGTGAAGCATGATAGACTGACACACAGATGGAGGGTAAAATAAAATAGAACCCTTCCATTCATGTTTCACCAGTAAGGGAGTAACAATCTTTTCAAAGGTGCAAAGATTAATAAGAATTATCGCACAGTCTGATAGTAATTAACAATCATGCACAGTTTTATCCCCCTACAAAGACTGGGCTCAATGTTATGAGGAAGACAAGAGTATGTTTCAAACAGATGGATGGATGTACAGAGTACAATCACTCTAGGACATCTCCTATCACACTTTGACTATCTGGTAACTGTTCATGGAATCAATAAATATTTACATACCCATTTCCATTTCTAACTGTTCTAGAAATGCTCCTTTACCAGGATTTGATCTTTGAGGTGACCGCCCTCTGGGTTGACTTGAATTTGCTCTGTTCTCTTTCAGGTAATTGGATACTATTCCATATAATAATGGTCTGCAATAGAAGAAAATAAGTAAAAGTAAGGCGTGAAGAAAGAAGATGTATATAAAGTACACATAAGAGTGGGGACTCTGTTGAGAAATTTGGTTGTCCACAACTGCATATGCTAGCCTCAGATCCAGATTGTTTAAGTAACAAAGTTTACACTGCTCTATCAATCAAGTCTTTCAAAAGACTCCTAAATACAATTGAAGGTTATTGATTCATTGGTCATGGATTTCATTGGCTATGGGTACAACTTTGAAGAACTATCAACAATTTGTGACTCCGACATTATTTGAATATTTGCACTAAAAAAATACAATAAAAAAAACAAACCAACTTGGACAGGTTTGTTTGTATCTTTTAAAAGGACGGCACAAAAAAATGTGTTAATTTTTCATGTATGTGGAACAACTTATCATGTATGTGGATATATTCAGTAGCATATGCAGTATGGAACATGTTCTTCTTATTCTGACAGACATTATTTTAAAGATCAGACTCTTATACATGTAATGGATCCCTTTTTGAGTATTCATTTACAAACAGAAATGCAGCTTTTGAAATTAAATTTAAATGTCAATTACAATGGAGCTTTTTTAAGCCACACACTTTCTTTCCCAAGTAAATTGTTCTGATAAATGATGTACTCATACTACTGAAGCATACTTCTCTGATGACTACTACAAATTGAACATTCTGTTCCCAGGGAATTTTTCAGGCTCAACAGTACATGTACTTACACAGAATTTGTCTGTCTATCTTCTCTGATGTTCAATTCTCTTGCAAGGAAATCTCTGTTTAGAGGTTCTTTCGGCTGACCAGATTCTGAAAAACAGAGTTGTCCAAGTTATCTTTATTCAATGTGATCATCAGATGAAATACTACACCTGAATTTGTTCAAACAGCATCTTAAACATTCATGTACCTGTAATGTTACATGTACTCTACCAGTTTA
>JACSZP010036991.1:0-18494 GCA_016161895.1 Pinna nobilis | reverse complement strand
TTTAAGTCAGACAGATTCGGGGCATCAGCCACTTGGGTCATTAAGCTAATCCAGTTTGAAACCAGCAATTTAGCTTGTCAAACTGGCCTATAAATAGGCCTAGAACATGGACATGTTCTTACAACGGAGATGTGAAAACGTTATCAAAACAAAGTCAAAGTGAGCAGGAGCTAATAAGATAATCTGATAGGCTACTGGACTCAAAGTAAATTACCTGGGGGCATGGGAAAAGGGATTAAGAGGTAAACAGAATTCAGTAATTTTTCTATGCAAATAAACAGACATTTTAACATTGAATGAATGGCATTTGGTTTGGTGTTTTCAATTTATATGCAATTAACCGAATTATGCAATTAACAGGTATGCAATTAAGTGGAGTCCACTGTATATGAAAACTTTATAGTGTCTTTTGACACTTTCTTTATCCAGAACCAGTAACTTGAATGTACATGCACATTTTTTCAAACCATGACTCCTGAGGCCAGAATGGGACAACAGTATGAGTCCCAAATACTACATAGATTAAGTCCATAAAATTTCTACCTGCGGATTTCTCAGGAACTGAAATTTCTAAGAAAAGTTTCTTAATTTAAGTGTTATCCAACTGGATAAAAACAATACTCAAGGGACTTTGATAAAGCCATTATAGGAATGAATTAATGATTTACCTGACTATGTTAGAACAGATATTGTGTTAATTTTTGATAACTATATAGTTTGTAAAATGATTATGGAATCCTTCATATTATTCTAGATGAATGACTGAAGTACACTTGCATGTGATTACATATGACCTAGTTTCATTTAAAGGACAAGGGTCAAGGTCATCCTGTTGTAGTCATGTTGGGCAATTATTAATCAGTTTATCATTTGTTTAAGTAATGTTAATTGGGTTTTTCTGTTGCTATACATTGAGTACATATTAATACCTTGTGTTGTTTCTTTCCCAGAGGGAGCAGCTTACAAACCATGAGAGGCGAGCTGCTGAGGTAGAAAAAGAACTCATGGACCACAGACAATATCCTCCCGAAAAAGGCTCCAAAGCAAGGGTCATACAAGACTATGTGGAAAAAGAAAACTACTTAGAATTTGAGGTAGGTAGCATCATATCAGTAAATTCTCCACATGCCAGAAGGCACATACAGCTGCCATGCTATCCATTCACCTCTTTCTATCCTTAGCTGCTACTCTGGCCATGTTACAGCTATTTGGCTGTGTATTTTCCTTTGCTGTTCTCCTCCATTTTTCGCTTCTCTTCATACAATCCCTGTAGTGCTGTCTTGCAGTCCTCTATTTCTTCTTCCCTAGGATGTACCCCAATCATTTCCACCTTCTTCCTTTGTGCATATTGCTGATTGATATTCAATTGAGATAATTCCATGACTTTTTCCTTCTTGATTCTGCTGTCATCTTATTTGCATATTCTTTTATAGTGCTTTGATTTATATCAAGTCTTTTTCATCCCTCCTTCCTTCTTTACTACCTTAGAGATAATTAGAAGTTCACTGATGACATGGACATGTATGCAATTGTAAAATGAAATTACGGTAACCCATAGACTGCAGATACTCCTACTGCTGCATCAATCTAAACTACATACTAAGACCTTGGATATATACTCAATTACTCATATCTCAGTAAGAACTCATTTCTTGTCACTACAAGTTCTATCCAAGCTCATCAGGATTGCCCAAATTTATTGAAATTCACAGCACTGTTCTATAGAATTTTTGTTTCAACACTAATTACTTAATGTAAAAGTGTTCCCTGATTTAGCTTTTTTGCAATACGATATAAAAAGGAGCAAAATGAAGATTGATATAAAATTGTACTTTCTATATACAGAAGATTTTCATTTAGTTAATGTGTTGATGTAATTCTTTGTAGTTGAAGAGATATAAGACGTATGTATACCTGATCCAGTCACACATGACCGCTTACCCAGAACTGGAGCCCTCCCTGGTAGAGACTGTCATTGGTGAAGTAGACGAGTCCACAGCAGATGTAGATAAGAGGCCGGCTGCTGTTGCAAGACAAAGAACAAATGTACAACGGAGTCTGTCTGATAGGTACAGTTACAGAGCAGCTATTTATCAGACTGAGAATTTAGAATATGACATTATATAACTATGTTCCCCATGAAATGATGTATTGGTGATGTGCAATAGATGTATTTTCTTCAGGACAATGAGCTTGTTCTAGGAAGTAATCTTTTGGGTAAAGTAAATTATCAGTTGCTATTACTGACAATCAACAAGTGGGGAATAGGCCTAGTAGTTACCTCGTTATGAGCATAGTGAGTGAGTAGTAACATGATACTGAAGGCTAGAACAGCACAGACCTGGATGATAGAAATGTTCTACATTACTTTATTACAACCATACCTATAACTCCACCGAATACAATTCATAGCATCTCTCCTCATCCCCAAAGCATTATTTTATTCCTTCCCTTCCCAAGGTTCAGACACGTATCATGGTATTTCCTAAAACATTCATAAGCTCCTCCCAGTTCTCGATACCTCTTAAAACCCAGAAGGCTCCATTCATTTTTTTTTTTATTGTTATTTTCAATTTTTCTTTGTACTTGCTGATTTTATGATGGAAAATACATCACTAAGTAATTGCAGTGTTTTGGTGTTTTTTTTTGTTTCTGTTGTGGGCGTTGAGGCTGGTTTTCACTGCATGTTATGACATTTGCTTGTGTATCACAATGCATGCTTATTTTCAATTTACAATTGTTATGTACATTTATATTGCCAAATCTGTATAGAAAAAAATGAACCTTACTTTCCTATGAGACCAACTGGGACTGATCCAGATTGCTCAATAAGACTGTCTTATGTCACTCTGTAGGGATAGAAGGGTTCAAAGCAGTCGTCTTTCTGTATACTGGAGTTTTGGGTTACTTACTACCTACTAACATTCAGTAACTGACTAAGATGTATTAATGACTTGGTACAAATTGGTTTTTATTCTGTATACAGAGAGACGGCTGGTATTATGCATAATCCTTGTAATTTATATACCCACAAAGCTTACATTCATATATTTATATTTGTCACATACACATTTTTGTTCTAATTTTTCTTATTTATTTGATCTGATAGAAAATTGATCATGAGTTGTTGTAGAATTTACCAAATTTTTGTTACAGGATGTTGATTGCATTTTGCTCCTGGAGTTTTGAAATTTTACTTTTCCATTTTTAATTTTTACATAAAAGAGCATTTACAACTGAAATTTGTAATCATTTATGATGAAGAGATGTCTTCCAATAAGCACATTTGCTTGTTACCCAGAGAACTGCTTTTGAAGGTGCTTTAAAATTAAACAATTTATCTTGTCACAAATAAAAAACAATGTCAAAATGCATCTCCAAACTTTAACCCTATGATAGAAAAGGAAACTTGTATATCTAGTAATTTTTTCAATGTGTGAATATCATCTCATTTTATGTTCCAATTTGTCACTTATTCACACTAATGTGGATTTACAGTCAATCAAAATGAATAATCAAATATTCACATAACTGATCAATCATTTTGGCAAACCTTATTTAGTGAGGATCTAATGTTACAGCCCCTTTTATGATCGTGGGGTCTTGGGTAGAATCCTTGCCTTGCTGTGATTGACTGTCTTTGTCTTTCAGATGAGACATTAAAAATTGGGGTCCCATGTCACAGTAGTTGTTTGCATGTTAGGGGACCCTCCCTGCTCTAAGACCATTAGTGCTTGGCATAGGTGTATAAGTGAAACATTCTTGAATCAGAATTTAAACAAATATTCTAACAACCAACCGACCAACCATTAGCCCCTTCGTTGATATTGGTATTGATGTTACCATCCATACTGTTGTTATAAAGTTATATTTCTTATCCATCATAACTGGGTTGACCAGAATGGCACATTTGATGCATTTATAAGTGTCAAGATGGAATGTAGATTCTGGTGCAGTATACAACAGTAATATTATTAGCCTAATGCGAGATATCTGTCAAAGTATCGTGAAAGTCTAAACTAAGTCAAAATTGAAAAACTAGGTCAACATTGGGTCATATGACCAAGCATTCAAATTCTTCTTAGTGTATCCATGTATCAAAACTTTCCACCAGTATATGAAATTTTCAAAATTGGAATAAAAAAAAATGTATATGAAGTGATAATGATAAAAAAAAAGAAAAGACAAGAAAAGAAATAGTGGAGTCTTCTCTTATGATCAGTTTGGTTATATGCTACAAACTTTTATAAAACCTCATCAGACTAGGAGAGGTCAAGTGTTAGATATTGTTTAGATTTATATTATCAAATATAAGCTTACTGTCAGACGAGAGAAGTGATGACTGTTATATATGTCGAAAATGTTGACAAAAGTAAAATTTCACAATTCTCTGTAGCAAAGTGTAGTAGCATGAATGGTTTACAATGTGATACTTTCATTCTCTGAAGTGAGTTTGACTGATTTGTTGCTTTACAATATTTTTTTATATTCCATTCTTCAGTTACATGAGGCTGCTTACCTCCCCTATTTGGCTGTTATGCTTGATCTGTTATCATAACTATATATTGTACCGCAGCTAAGCTAAATGACCTTTGAACTCCATCATCTGTGAGAGTCTGGTTTGTTGATTTTAGCCAAGTCACAAAACGTTATCAGCATTTGTCAACTAGTTATAAGATACATGTATTCATGTTGAGATGAAGGTATGGCATTAACATTGCAGCTAAATTAAAGCATAGTTAACACACAATTTCTTTTTCTGTGTACTTTAAACACCTATAATTACTTTCCTTGATGATACTATCCCATGTACAAAGTAATATAGGGACAAACTTTAGGTCAATGTACATGGTTACTTGATTCTTCTGGAAATCCATACACCATGTCTTGATGATGAGACAAGGGAAGTAACTGAAAGTTTTCTTTTGTTTTTAAAATAGCATGAGTGCATGTAAATGTTGAAGTGAGGAGAGTGTGTTGATTTTATTTTGCAGTACCCTGTTCTTATCAAAGAGAGCATGTGTACTACAGTGTCTGATAGGTTTTATATATACTTTTGATATACTACATATGATATGGGTTAATGTTTTAACTTTCACTTCAGCAGGAAAGAGGACTCTACTGTCGGTACACTCGTGTAGAGTACGGTATGTCTAGCATTTTCATCTGATTAGAATGGGAATGCGCCGATTGGATGCTGCATTAATTTTCAACATGATGCATTCATTTCCATATATTTTGCCTTTTGCCTAACAAGTAGACAGATTTTGTTGTATGAGCAACTTTGATTTTACCTTATATTTTCTCAAACCTAAAGGAGAGAAAAAATGAAATGAACAGATCTACACATACTTTGTTACTATAATTGGTCACGACATAAGGATCTCAGGAATGTGGCTTGTTTTCCTGACTATGATGATTAGGATATTAACAGACAAAGTCTTGTTAACAAAATCTTTGTAAAACCTACTCAGAATGTGTGTTCTATTGATCTGTACATGTATTTTAAGTTTCTCTGAAACAGTCTGATTTTTCTTGATTTTATCTGCATGAAAAAAATCTCTATTCAAAGAACATGCATGCCATGCCTCTCCTGAAAAAAAAAGTGGAATTTACAAAGAAGAAAGAAGACAAAGTTGGTTAATTTCTTAAAACACGGAACAAAGAGTCAGATATTTTTCTGGGTTTCTATCCAGGATTATCTCGGTTCACATCCAGGATATGTCTCAGACAATATCCAAGGTGATTTTGGACTCATTACAACATTAGTCTTGGACGCTGTGGTCTCAAATACAGTGCTAGATTTTTGTCTTCCATTAAGCTGGTTTGCTTGCTGTTTATTTTCCCCGTATGTTTTATTTGATTTTATGTCTTCTTTTAACATGAAGCTAGGTGCCATATGTCTTTAATTTATGAGGTTTGCAGGGTGATTCGTTTGTTTTTTTAATAGTATATATGATATTTAAAGTTTTGTTGCAGTATTTAAATGTGGATTTTATTGCGTCAGTATTCTGTGTTAGGCTAGTCATTTTCACAGCTCCTGGTTGGACTACCACTTCCTTTAGCATGTAGTTTCTTCTTTTCTTTGTAAAATGTGTTTTCAGGTTTTGCTTTGGATTTTTTTTTTTGGAAATAGACCTATCATGCAATTTGGTATTGAGACATACCAGGGTCTGTAAATGTACTGCTCTTCATAATTATGGGTCTGTTAGCTGAATGTATGGGCATCTCCAAACTATTTCCTTATTACCTATTTCAGATTTACTTTATCCAATGTAGAACATCTTTTATCACTAAGTGGTATATTATTTATAGATTCCCCCTCCTTTTGGGGTTACAGACTGATTTCTGAGTTCATTTGAAAGTTTTCTTTTGTATACAATTTTCAAAACTTTTTATTTAAAATTTGTTTTTTCAAGATAAAAGAGTTTGTAGCTTTGGTTACCAAAAGTCTTTTGTCAATCTTTACAAAGGTAGTTGTAATTCAAATAATATCAGCCATAAATTTCTGTTGTAAAGTGAACTTTATGCACAACCAGTAGATTTTTGAATTTTTTGGAAATTTGAAACTTTCAGTTCAGAGTGCATGATCAGTGTTAGGCTTTGCTTACTGTAATAAACTTGGATGTATTGCCACATCAAACTTGCTCAAAAATAGTATATTTATCTGTAAAGAAGATGTCAGATATGTAGATTTTGTGCCATCATGATACTGTTAACCTACTTCTGGAATGTAAGATCATTTTTCTGAGTTGAAGCATCATTACTACAGTCTAACCTGTTTTAAGAGATTGTCCATGGGACAGAGCAAAAATGCATACATAGGAAAGGTGCCATTTTGGGAACCATTCATTCAGTTTATATAAGACAGGTGGTAATCCTTTAATTCAGCAGGTCATTAAGGCAGGTTAGACTGTATTTTCATTTCTATGCCAGATAATTTGACTATTTATTGGAGGTATATTGATTGTATTTTTCACAGCATAACAAAATGGCTGGAAAGACTGCTTTGGAAAAGTTACCTTTTTATGTGCATGTATTCTTAGTTTTATCCATACATACAGTGAAGTCTTGGGTATACTTCAATCATCTTCTGCATTGCAAAAATTAAGCTAATGTCTGGTACTTTGTGACTTCCATAGTCTTTAACCATCTTTTAAGGATGTCAAATAGTAGAATATATATACCAGTGTATACAAACCTCCTTTAAGGATTTAAGGAAATCAGTGGACCTTATGTGTCAGTATGTATTGATTAAGCATATTCATACATTGAAATCTATTGTGGACTGTTACATCACATAAGAACATCAAATGTTGCATAATTGTTATTTATTTCTGTATTTGCGGAAACTGTATTTGTTCACTATACTAGTATTGTTTGTTTCTTGTTATTTAGTATAGTCTTTTCTTTCTCAGAAATGGCAAGTTCTTAGTGTGACAATCATATTAATTATCAAACACACATTTACACCATTACCAGTCCTTTTACAGTAATTCTATGAATAATTTCTGAATAAGGTGTAAGGATTATTCCATTTTGAAGGTACTATATCTCTACCTCCCCTCACCAGTATTAAAGATGGACTTTTCCCATCAGTGCTGCTTAGATAGTAGCTAACTCAATGTCAGGGTAGGCCATTTAATTTTTCTTTTTTATAATGATGTTTCATTTACATTTGATATAAGCCGACAAATGTAAAATATGGCTATGTAATTATCATCATGAGAAGACATTACAAAAATTAGCAACAAAATGAAAGTATCTTTTATATCTTAGTGACAGTCACAAATAGTTAAATGAGGAGATCATTTTCATTCTAATTTCACAAATGGTTTCTTTCATTGTGATATCTGGAATCATCTTACTTTTGTATATCTTCACATTTCGAAGTCAGTTGCTTGTACAGTTGAACCTGTCTTTGAGATCATTCCCTGTTGTCATGGTAATCTAGTTTCTTCGGACAGGTGGTATCTAATTTGCTATGACTGAAGTTTTTTAATTGTTCACACTTCTGTTATATCATGTAAATCATGTTGTGTAGGCTACTTGTAATAATACATGTAAGTATGGATTTGTGTGCAGCTAGTCACCAATGTCAAGATGTAATCAGAAAATACTCTGAATGTTACAAAATTACAAATGAAATCAGTGTTGAACACTTGTTCCAAATTTATTTGTAGAATACAGTCAACTCCGCATAGTAACATAGTAACTCAGTATAACAAGAGTGCATGTAACAAGGTACCTGTTGTTACAAGAAGATTTCTATTCCTGTCGCATTTTCCATGCATTACTTTGTAATTTCAAATAAGGAAGATTGGCTGTAGCGAGATAAAAATCTTGCTCCCTTCAACTTAGTTACATGTATTTGTGGAGTTGACAGTATTTCATTTGTGATTTTTTACCATTTTTAACTGTTTGAACTTGAAATATTTGCATCATGTAATTTTGTTGACAGATGCACTCCAGAGTGAAAGGTTGGTTACCTCCCTTTCCTGATTGTAGATATAAGCTCTGTAAGAATACACCTAAGGTGCCTTTTTAATCAAAAGCTTTGGTTGGATATCAGGTTTACAACAGTAATGTGGTCTTCTTGTGAATATAAAGTTCTGTTTTGGTACAGTATCTTTAGCATTACTTTTAAAAGTTCATACAATGTCTGTTAATCTGTCCCCATGTAGATAAAACTGCTCTTATCAACTCTATCCTTCCCATTGATATCAATATTTAATTTTGTCTCTGCGTGTAATTTATCCATCACTTCATTATCTGTTTCCACATTTTCATTCTATGTTTTTAGATATGATATTTGTTGCATGGTTTGATATGTAAGTCAGTGGATTCCTACATAACAAATGTCCTGTAGATACAATAGGTCTATTCAAACAGTTATGTATGTCCATGTATGTATATATCTTGTTCAGTAAAGGTTTCGAAGGTGGAGTATTTTTTTTTTCTGTCTCAGACTTTATTTTTTCTTGTCAGTTTGACCCTAGTTTTCCATTATGGCGATGTGAGATTGGTCTTAGATTACAAAAGCTCAATTCAGATTTGTGTCTCATCACCATCCACATATGAATAGTGCTAATGCCTTTATTTACTCACATGTGGGATCTATCCCAGATTTCAATACCAATTACTGCTTTGAAGTGTATATAGTCATTGATAATGCACATATAATCCCAGTTTTATGTGTTCACTGCCATTGGTTCAATCTCCTCTATTACACCTGGTGACAATGTTAGACTTTGTTAGTTTTTTGTGGACATTTTACTCAGATGAAGTAGTTATAATCATGTGTTGTTTCAGTCAGACTCTTCTGTGTATGTAGTATTGTACAAATGACCTTTACATTTAGTTTCTATAATATGCCAAACTTTTTTGCATTGGAATACAATTCTGTTAATGCCTCCCTGTACAATTCCTGTTTTTATTCATTTTGAACTTTGTTTCAGCTGCCATCTGTTTTAGAAAATTTAGAAATGTCTATGACTGAGATTTACAAGAATTAATTGAAAATTGCCATTTGTATAAAGTAGATGTTGAGGTACTGGTGCTGTCTCTATGGGAACCAAGGGATTCCTTATAACTCCTCTACCCTTTAGAGTAGAAACTTGTCACACATAGAGCAATGTATATTATGTTCTTTAATATGTAATCATATCATTACCGCTCTGATCAGTTGATTTAAATAGAATTAACTTTAATCAGCTACTTCTATATCATTTTGGTCTCACATTTTTTTTAAAGATTTGAGTTGGGATATCTAGGCTTATCAAATTGCACAGAATTTTGTCCCTCCAATCATATTTTTATGTTTTTATTATGAGGGCACTGCCCATATTTAATCAGAAAAGATATACCTTATTATGATAGACTAATTCAAAATTACATAGATCTGACAAACTTTAGCCCTTTCAACACCATAGATCATAAAGGATTGGTCGAAGACAATAGAAAAGAACACGCCATTTTGAAACTTTGATTAGGAAAGGTTAAAATCCAGAACAGATAGGCACTTAGTGAGTGAGGTATAGTATTGTATTGTGTTTTATGGGAAATTTGTGGATAATTTTTTTTTTGTAGCATGATCTTTGACGTATGTTATTATTGGAAACTGTTACATACAATATACATTTATCCAGGGCTTATTATAGGTATACTCTGGAATAATCTACTGAGCTTATCACAAACAAAAATCCCCATTTTCCAGGAGAGTTTCCTATTACATTGTAGTTGTCACTATACACGCCAGTTTCTCTTTGAATTGTAAAATATTTACTCTGCTTTTGAGGATAGTTTCTTAACTCTTTTACAGGCAAAACGACATATATTTTGTTAGTTTGTTTGGGCACATCAGTGTAGAAACAATTATAGGTTATTGACTGAATATGGAGGAATAAGCACGCCCGAGGTCTACACAGTAAAGAGGACCGAGCTTGCAAGGTCCTATTTACTGTGTAGACCAAAGGCGGACTTATTCCTCCATATTCAGTCTATAACCTTTTTATTACACCTTTCAATGTCTTTTATCAGTTTCTTCCTTGCAAAATTGATCATTTCAAGACCTAAAAGTAAAAAGAAAATAGCAGATTAAACTTAAATGACCGTCATATTGGTTTACAGGAATGATGTCAGCAGGCATTTATCAATGCGGGCATTTATGGCTCTAAAAATGCTTGAGAACTTTATAAAGATAATGACGGAAACGACATCAAAAGGTGTAATAATGTTATATATGACATCATTGCACTGTGCCCAAAGTATGATGTAATTTCAATTATCTGCGCCTGTAAAATGGTTAATACGGGTTAAATGATCACCTGTAATTCAGTTAAATTTATATCTAGATATAGATTAGATGTCATTTTGGTTTTTCTTTATGACTGAGGCATGACGGGGAGAGCACAACGTTGCAGCCCTGTCTTAATCATATAGAACCTTCAAAGTGACATCTTACTGGCTGAGACGGCAAGTGATTGGCCATTCACATTGATGCTCCAACCACTGAGCATGCTGATTTCATTTTTATTTGCTCCATCTTACTGATTGACACTCTAAATTAGACATCAGCTGTCTTTTTATGAAGAAAATTTCTTCATCTTTAATACCTCTGTTATGGTAGTCTGTGATTGACTGAATTTAAAACTTTCTGTCTAATTAGAAAAAAAAAGATTTATTACAAATGTTTCATTAAAAAAAGTCTCTGTAAATTCATCTTTGGCATGTCTGCCAGATCCACACATGTTTTTTACTTCTATGTTTTTTTTTTTCTTTTTAATGAACGCTTCCACCCAGTATGTTCCTGTATGTTATTAAATGTAATCATTTTTGTGTAAATTATCAAATCTTATTGGGATAGTAGACAGAAATAAACATAGATTTAAATGGTATTTTTGTTTTGAATTTATTTTATGTTCTTCCACCTAGGTTGTTAACTAAATGCCTGAAAAAGACTTGTTAGGGACAATTTGCTCATGTAATTAGTACCTGTGTGGTAGAGGTTCACCTTGTTGGGCTTACAATGGTGATATTACAATTCATCATTTATTTTGATCAGTAGATATTCACAATTCAATTTTCCATTTGTGTTTATCTAAATGATTTTGGTCTCTATAGGAAATAGGGATTTTCCTGCTTTAATTCATTTCCCCATTGTAGTTTCTGCCAAAGTATGTTGGGGGAAAATGCCCAAAGATTAACTTCTTTTAAGTGAAATAAAGCTTTGACCTATGCATGTGTACTTTTGTACATAGCTACACACTTGATCTGCTAATGGTAACACCATGTAGCATTGATTGCTAGGTTTTTTACCTACATACCTATATGCATGTCTGCCATCTGGATACAATTTTTCAGACTTTGACCTAATTTTTTTGTGACCTTGTGTAATTTAATTATCAGGATTAGTGACAGGGACCAGGTTATTTTGTGATAGAATGACTTGTACTTTGACTTTTGTCTTGGGATTTTTTATAATTTGACATATACCTGATACTAGTACACAAAAGTGGTTAGTGGATCACCTGGTGGGCAAAGGTGGTGCATTTTACTGGTCACTGACCGCAAAAATAAACAGGCAGTGGATCTTACAGTACACAGAGGTGTGGATAGATCAAGACACAGAAATGCTGTTGATGAATCACCTGGAACACACAAGTACTGTAGATGAATCAATCAGTACACAGGAGTAGTGGATGAATCACCTGACATGCAGGGGCACAGTTGATCAATCACATGAAATGGCACACAGGAACATAGTGGATAGATTACTTGGCACACAGGAGCACATTGGATGAATCACCTTGCACATTGGAGCACATTGGATGAATTACCTGACACACATTGGATAGACCACCTGGCACACTAGTGCACAGTGGATGAATCACCTGGCTCAGTGGAGGGATCAGTTGACAGGCAGGAGCACAGCGAATAGGTCAATACAGTGGATAAATCAGTGCACAGGAGCACAGTGGATGAATCACCTGACACATCGGAGCAAAGCTCATGAATCACCTGGCACAAGGAGACTGACCACCATATGACTTGCTTAGATGACAGATGATATGTTATGCACAGAGAGGAGCAGCTGGACAACTTCTTAAGACAATGGTGTGTGTTATGTGTAATCTTCATGTCATGAATTGTGCCTTGTATGTAATGTAAATTTCTTTTATGTGTACATGTAAAAAAAAAAAGGTATGTTTAATTCTGTGTTTTTATAAAGACCATATCCAGAGATTAGATTAAGATCTTTTAATTTACATATTTTGATAGAATAGTTAATTTGATTTGTAGTTTATTAACTAGCTCTTTTTCATCATGGCTGCATTGATTACTAACAGGTATGTGATCTACAGAGGTATGCTCTATACTTAGTTACATCTTATATACAGATGGCATGTGCTTGTGCAAGCTTATATAGTACATGTGTACTAACTATGCTAAAAGTGGGTACTGGGAAGCATGTTTGTGTAGACATTTGTGGTTCATATTGATAAAAAATAGCTTTGGCCATTATGTTTACAGATGATTCTAAGAAGAGTGGATATTTTCATGATTCTTGATTTTTTTACCCATTTCCACCTTTTTCATTTTCCATTTATTTTTTTCCTTCTTGCAGTTTTAGATGAGCAATTTCCAAATACAGAGGTCGTACTATAACTTTGATATACTGATTTATAAATACCAATAAACCTGATTATCTTTAATCCCAATTTTTATATTGCTTGCATATCAAAGTACATGTATCATAACTTTGTGGTCAGTTTTTGCTCACGTACTCAATTTGGATCATTAGATTTAATTCATGTTTTGTACATAAATTGACAGCCCCTGATCTTAGTAATGTAATTTTTTATGTGACCTTTTTAACCATTCACTATCATATTTACCAATGGCCAATGAAATAGTAAGACTGACAAACCATGTGTCTTTAGTCTGTCTGTCACACTTAGGTATACACTGTAGATAGCCTGATGTAGTCTGAGCTCCTTGATATATCACCTTTATTGTTGGGTTTCAGAACATCAACAGAAATTAAACAAGTTGTAAACAAACATATGATTTTGTACTTAGTCCTAATTAAGAGGCAAACTTCATTATGTGCAAAATTTACTTTAACATAAATTTCACAATAAAAGTAGAATGTAAATTAATGGCAAACTTGAATATCTTTAGGTATTTCCATGTTAAATAATTACACAGACTCATCGAAATCTTCCACATACATATTCCAGGCACAATGTAGTTTTCCCTTCAACAGAATGATTTAACATTTTCCCTGTTTGATTTTTTGACTATTTACTCAAGGAAAAATATGCAGTGTTACCTAGCTGTTAAGACTACCAAAATTGAATGGCTTAGGATGATCTGATTAGTGAGGGGTCTTATAGATACATGTAGGTTGCATTAGCATCAATTTTCATAGATTTATTTCCCTTTGTCAGACATATTAGGGGGCAGATCAGAGTTTTTTGCTCATTGTTATGCCAACTTTGAAAGATTTGTATGACAAAGTTTGTCTTATTTTCAACCCAATGCAAGTAGGTATGTAAGGAAGGGGGTTTAATGAATTGTGTCAGCGTTGTAAATATTCAAGGAATAACCCCAGTAAGCAGAAATAGGATCGGTAATATGGATGATTTATGCACAAGATATTCTTCATGGACCCCAAAGATGGCCAACAAAAGGAAATAACTCCAAGAAAATTGATGCTATTGTAACCTATCTATTAGTGGGTTGGCTATGTGAGTTCCTGGCATACATATAGCATAGAAAAAGGATTAAGAGACTAAAGTTTGGTAAATTTTAATGAAGGCTTAGTCCCTAAGAGGGTCTCTCAAGTGGGGTTCTGGTTCTATTATAATTTCCCTGGAATGTTTTCCTGCTTTTCTTATATTATGAAAATCCTTCCTGATTTGAATCATGATTAAGCATAGTTTTAAGTGCTTCCAAAGAAAAAGAAATGAAAGCAAAGGAGAAGAGGTGGGGCTAATTATCTGAATTTTGAGCACTTCCTGAGCATGTATACATTGTTTAGCAATGAGTTATACAATATAATGATGCCTGGGTCTAAATCAGTATCTTCCTAGAAATATTTTATCACTACACTTTGTCACTACCTTGTATCTTGTAGCAGGAATGACCACCGTTTTAAACCACATGACTACTAGTGTATAGATCGTTGTAGTCATCAGATCTGATTCACATTAATATGTAAGTCCGTAGTCTGTCAGATCAACTGTATAAGATATTACAAGAAATTAAGAAGTTTGGGGAATATTTTGAAGGAAACATAAGAAAGCATGACAATAAAACAAGATGATGAAAACTTTGGCAAAGATGTCATAAAAGAAACCAGACAAAGGGAACTTTGACAAAGAGAACAAGTAATACAAAACAAAGGAGCATTAGCAAAGATAACTTAATGAAACAAGATGAGGGACACTTTGGCAAAGATTAGATAAAAAAAAAACAAGACGGAGAGTACTTTGGCAGAGATATTGTAAAAAAAAAATACAAGTCAAGGGGAACTTTGGCAAAACTCATATACAAACAAGACGTTGGGACCTTTTGAAAAGATGATTTAAGAAAACATATGGGGACTGGCTTCTTTGAAATATAGATTAGCTCTGTTTTGTATCTCTCAATCAGACTACTGTTTGTTTTTATAATATTTTTCTTGTGAGCTGAAAATCTCATGTATGAAATTATGCATTATTCAAATTCTTACAGGATTAATTGTTTTCTCTCTGTTGTTTCAGTTGATATTGTATATTCATCTCCATTACCTTGTATATAAAGACCTACAAACTTGTTTTATTACTTATTCTAGATCTTTAATGTAAAGTAAAGTTATCTTAGTCTGGTGTCTACACAGCATGGTACACAAAGATCTCACTGTGTATGGCATCCATCTTGATATCTACCAGCCAGGGTAGTGCCACACTTTCACAAGTCATCGATATAAACAGAAAATGGTCTGATAAAAAGCTGCAGCCCAAAATAATAATTCATCATCATCTAAAATTTAGTGATGATCATAATCTACCAGTAGTTATTTAGTTATAAGTTCCTTTTCTGCAAGCCAGAAGGCCAGAAGGAACTGGTGGTAACCTCCTCTATGTCTCTGTTGTTCATCTGTCCGTTCACTATGTTTATTTGTTGGCAATTTTGTTTCCATGTCTTATCAATCTAGAAACTATTCACGTTATGTCAACAGTTTACACAGAAACTTCATGACTAGTGGTGAATCCCAGCCAAGATTTGGACATGGAAATTAACTTGTTGATCCCTTAAATTTCATAATGAATTCTTCCAATCAATGAAAAGGGCTTGCTTAAATGTGGCATTATTGGCAAATGAGTTTAGCTCGCATTTGACATTTTAGGCAAGAGGAGTTACTGTATGTTTAGTGGACCTTTCATATTATATAAATATTAGTATTGATTTGTCATCAGAATCAAAAGTTAAGATCATAAACCACAAATCACAATTTTCAAAATATCACAAATAATTTTTTGCTTTAGTTGTCAAAAACAGTCTATTTAAAGCTAAACATTTTTTTTCTTAATTCATTGCAAAAACTTAGTTACAGGCCTGGACAAAAATCTCGATCCTTTATGAAATGACGATGTAATTATCCTTATTACCTTTTGTGCATGTTGACAGTATTCATCGTATAAATTTGTCTTGAATTACATCTTTACCATTAAAGTAAATACATGTACATGTAGTATCAACATTTGTCATTTTATTTTACTCTTTACTGTTCTACATACTGAGAACAAACCTTGATTCACATTTGCAAGGCTCTGACAAGTATAATCATATTTCATCTATTTTCAAACTAAGAAATAATGAATTTATCTATATTCATAATACCATCCCCTATATGTTCATCATTCTTAAGGTCATCCATTTGAGAGCAGAGAAATTGATTTTCAAAGTTACCTTTTTGTAACAAATGTTAATTTTGTCTTTCTCCATATGCAACAAAACTGTCAATGCTGTAAATCTGTAGATTGATTCATGTAATTGCTAAGGCTCTAGGGGTGTCTTACGAATTTATTCAAGTGTTGTTTCTTTTGCAGGGAGAGAGTATCAAAGGGGGATAACTCTGAGGAGGATGTCACACCAATGAATGGCGAGTATATCAATGAGGAATCTGCTGTCACCCATCTTTAACCCTTCAATATGTCACAGGGTTTATTGAGGCTCAAACTTGATGTGATGCTGGATTGTATACTCCTTGTGTCTTTTTTGTTTTTGCAATGAAAGTCAGAAATTAGTGACAAGAGCTTAAACAGAAAAAAGCACAAGATTTAATTTCAACAGGCTTTTTTCGATATTCAGCATATTATCCTTTTAAACCAAGACACTCTAAACCCTGTGATTTTCTTTTAGATAATTGATATTTTTCTGTACCTGTTTTGTGTAACTCTATAATTTAAGATTTTCTCAGTTAAGTTTCCACCCTACTCTACTAGGATTTGATAGATTAATGTTTAGGATGAAGTTTGATATAAGTGAACTGTCTTTCTAGTCTTTTGTTTTTAACTTTTCTGTTTTTAAATAATTACTTTATGCATTTCTATTCTTTAGAATTTTAAGCAAGCTGTGTATTGAATATTACTCATTTAGTTGATTTCTTTACTGTTAACTACATGTTGTGTAGTTTTTGTTTGTCATTTTGTTTATTTCTTTATACCCAAATACAATTTAAGACAAAAAATGGAAAAAAGAGAAAACAAAAAGTTGGTTAAGTTATACTAAAACAACAGCTTATAAGTGTAGATTAATTCATGAAATCAGTATAGTTAAGGTGTAATATTACGGAAAGCTCATCACTTCATATGCAAAATATATCCTAAAAATTAAAAGCATCTATCAAATTGGTAAAAATGTCACAAATATTTGACATACATTTTTTTATTTCATTTCCCAAAATATTCATGGATCTTTTTTTCTGTGGATCCTCAGTTTTATACTTATTGGCTTGACTATATTTCCATGAGTACATATATGTTTAAGTCGACAAAGCTATGTTGTTTGGTGCATGTTAATGTTAGGCTATATATGTAGCAAGAAATATATATCTGTGAGTTAGCATTCAAACTTGACCTTGAAAAAAACTCTCAGAATATAACAGGATTTACACTGTAGGCCTACTAATTACTGTTAGCTATGGATCTGTGATAGTTACATTACCACAATGGCAGAGATAGGCAAACCATCTCCCATATACCCAGGCAGGGTCTTTGTTATCCTGTATCTTAATCAGTTTATATCTCCTGAGCACAAAGCATAACTTATTTTCCTTAATCCTGTGGTATATTCATTAATCCAGTTTGAATACATGTGTGTAATCTTATACTCTAGAATCTGTCTCGAGAGAACACTCCTACAACCATTAAAAATGAAGTCTTTCAAGACAGGTGATCTCTAAAGACAATAATGTCTTGCAACATTATTTAACAAAATGTCTTTGTAATAGTGGTCTCTGAAGACAAGTGGCCATAGTCTGTAAAGACAGGTGACCTACCATGACCATAGTCTCTCAAGTTAAATGGCATATCATGACCATGGTCTCTGAAGACAGGGGGCTGTCATGACATAGTCTCGAAAGACAGGAAGCCTTCATGACCATTGTCTCCTAAGACAGGCGACATATCATGACAGTGGTCTCTCAAGAAAGGTGGCCTGTAATGACCATAGTCTTTCAAGCTCAAGACAGATGACATTCTGCACATGTAACCACATTATATCTTAGTGGACTTTGAGCACATCATGGTCTATTGTGAGTGTGGTGGCTCTAACCCTCCAGTGAACCAAGTAATCCTGTATATGTAATACAGTATAAGACAGTAGATTAAAAACTCTAGAGATTTGACTAATGATGGGAATCCTACGCATGAATATTGTATCAATTGATAGATGTATACTCCATATGCAGGTGCTGCTAGAATATTGTTGCTTAAAAACGGAAA
>JACSZP010036975.1:0-14984 GCA_016161895.1 Pinna nobilis | reverse complement strand
TATATGTATTAATGTCTGAGATACACGAGATCCTCCTCAATGTAGATCAGAGTGAATTTTCATCTAAGTCTCTAGTCAATATACCACACAGTGTGACTTTTAAGTATATGTCCTCATGCTCTTAAAATTATTGAAATGCAATAAGATGTTTTGAAATAAATTTTGATTTTTTTCTAGGGAACTGTCCATACTTCAATACAAAATTCGGCCTTCTTGACTATCGACCTTGTTCTGCAGAAGCATCACTTTGTCCTGGTGACAAAGACTGGTATTTGTCTGATGAAGTGTACAGATGTAAGATTTTGTCATTGTTTCCCATTTCACGGAAACCAAAAGCTCACGTACTTTTCATTTTGTATTTAGAGCAAAATGATTTTCAAATTATAATAGCTGCTTAGTATCAGATATGTTAATTATTCCACACCCTTTCATGTTCTTTCATGCAGCGCTGTTACTTTATTCTTTTTGAAAAGCAATTACTTTTAATTTTACAAACAATGCTTTTATTTCTGTTTAGAATTCAAATATGTGATCCGACTTGAGATTTTTGCTTGCGAACATGTTTTTACGTAATTTAGAGAAAAATGGCGTTTTCATGAAATAGGCACTAAAATCAGTACTTTATTATCTGGTAATCTACATAAACTTTAATGCAACCGTTTAACAACATTTAGTGTAGCTGGTCACATATGTCTAAGGAGTTCAATTTTATTAGCATACGGTATCCTAAATGTGTGTAAAAGCACGCGAAGACGATCAGATTTTTTCTTGTGATTTTATATAATGTTGAAAATGTTTTGCACGAACCTGATCTGTTTTTTTTTTTCTAAGTGCATCGTTATACTTTTATTGCTACTTAACAAACGTGAATGTTCAATTCTGTGATGCACAAATATTTTACTACAGCCTAAATTATAAATGTAGGCAATGGTGAATGTTACATATATTACTTAATTTCATTGGGCAGCACCGCATTCGACCATCATTTTGAAAACCAAGGCCTGTTAAAACCGGGAAGGGTAAGGTGAAGGTGGACTTACACCCTCCTAAAAATAATATCACAGAAACAAAAAGGGGACAACAGGAGAAAACTCCATTTGATATTTTGACTACGAATTAATAAAGCGTTGTGGATAAATGAAAATGTCGATTTGCAGGCAAGAACAACAAATGATTTTGTGTGAAGCTTAAGCGTACTTGAATAACCTTGGATATAATCAAATGGCGCCTATCAAATGAATACAAAAATGCAGAACAAACAAAAATGACTCAACGGGGTATGTACGTGTTGTTCGATCCATCAATGCATCCCCCGGATAAAATTCAATAGACATCCCAATACTAAATATGTTATAAGGAAACGATTCTTTAGTATATTTTTTAACGGTATAGACAAAAGGTAGTTTTAGTTAAACAAACTAGTTTCGAAGCATAATCATTAAAAGGGGTAAAGTAGAAGATACAAAGGGGCATTTCATATTCAAAAAGTCGACGACAGACAAAATCGTGGCCACAACAAAAAGGAAACAAAACTACCAAAGGAAATACTCTTAAAACTAAAATTAGAGTAACACGAATCCCATTTAAACCAGAGGTGAGTTCAGGTGCTCCTGAAAGATAAGCAACTCCTGCTCCACGCGTGGCACCCGTCGTGTTACCCATTGACGAATACGAGAATAAGTCACAATTGGTGATGGTCATAAACAAGAAAGGGGAAATCGGTACTAGGTATGCGACACGAGAAACATATCCTTCATCATTTGTTTATACTGGTTAACCATATTGATGAACAAGGTCATCATGGCACGCCGTGTCACATATCAAATACGGGAATAAGTCACAATCGATGACGGCCATAAAAAGGAAATATGGTTGGACGGGATAAGGTATGAAACAAGGGGAACATATCCCTTATCATCTGTTTTACATATTAACCATAACGGTCAACCAGATCATGGTGGCGACCATAAAAAATTCGAAGAGATGACTTCAATCAAACCATAAGGAACCCTTGGTTAAGTAGCTTCTTCGTCAGCAGCAACCCTCTATCAAAAAATCCTGCAAACACATGTTCTGGAATGTCTTATCAAATGAGAAATATATAATCCATAGGCAGGTGCTGCTGGAATACAGCCAGTTAAAAATGGATTGTTTATAATAGAGAAGTTGAAGTTATCTCTTCTGTCGTAAGGTTTGGTATTCAGCCAAGGTACAAGTCGAGACATGATGCAGATTTGGTAGATTCCGTAGTGCCCTTTATTTCAAGTTCATTTGGATAGATGCGATCACCAAACTTAGTATTATTTAATGAAATAACGTCATCCATACAGCGGAACGTGAAGTTAAGGACCGGACTAAGTTCTTGGCATTATTCTTTAGAAACCCCTGTATGAAGTCAGCTTCAAACGAATAAAGTCAGCAAGAAGAGCACAATTAGTGCCAATCGGAATATCCACGATATGATGAAAAAATCCGCCCACAAAACAACTATATTGTCAATCAAAAACTAAAGCATTCCGATAATGTCATTGTCAGAGAACTTTTTGTTAGTATCAGAGTGGTTTTTCACAAAGTAAGACTTATCCTTGCCTAAGACGAGGTATTTGTATCTCTGTTCGCCATTCTTCTTAACAAAAGAAATATGAACTAATTATTTTAATTTTTCTTTGAGATTGGAATGGGGAATAAATGTATAACGAGTAGAAAAGTCAAACGTTTTCATCCTCTTACATGACGAAAGGGCTCTAGATCGTATGTTCTCCAAAAGATCTTTAGAATTTTTAAGAATCCACATCTGATTCACACCGCCCCTTGTGGTAGGAAGTATCACAATAGTTTCTAGGCCAATCCTAAATTGCTGACAAAATAGACGTAAACAGCTTGGAAAAAGGTTTTGTGGAGCATTTAGCAGAACCTCCAATGCACCGTTGTTTATAATGACATGTAGTTTGGGAATGCAGTGATGTAACGGGAGATCTAGTTCCTCATCTTTTGTTGGAATGCCAAAGGAACATAAAACAGATCTGTGATTTGTTAGGCTTTCCTGCATCGTAAGTGTAGTCGGTCAATATGTGGGGTTGCCAATCGAATTGGCAATGCCCAATTTAAAATAAAGCAGTCTATTTAATGTATTCTGCATATAAAACTATATTGTTGTAGGCTAGATCACAACTTTGTGATGAATTCAACATGAACAGCCTATTTGTCATGTAGGTAAGAACGGTGTTAAGCAACATTATTTTCTTTGAAGTCGGATGTTGCCTGTTTTCTCTCTGACCCTCTGAGGTTTCTTATTCTAATTTGTAGCAAAGATCTCACTGACTTAACCCATTCCGAAAGAGTATTCACATTCTCTTTTTGCGTTTTGCCGATTTTCTGGCGTAAAGCTCGATAGAATATAAAATAACTTTAAAAATGCGTTTCCAATTTATGGAATATGCTCACGATTTTTCGGTCCTTTGTCTAACGTATTCCTTAGAATATGTTTACAACAATGTTTAGATCACGGGTTATAACATGGCAAGCAGGACTATTCTCGAATGGGGAATAAGAACGTGTGCAGTCTGGAGGTTTTGACTTGTAGTCATCAATGTCGAGGTTCTTCGTTTTTCTGGTGAACAGAGATACAAGTATCTCTTACTAGGCAAGGAAAAACCTTTCTTTGTGAAAAACCATTCTGATTCAAATAAAAAGTTTTCTGAAAATGGCATCATCAGAATGCTTAAGCTTTTGTTTTACAATATATTTGTTTTTTTTTTTTTGTTGGTGGGCCTTTTTCAACAGAATGCAGGTATACCGATGAGCACGAATTGCGCCCTTCTTCTTGCGGACTTGTTTCTTTATTGATATGAGGCTGACTTCATACAGGGGCTTATAAGAAATAATGACAATAACTTAGCCCGATCCTTCAACTTTTAAATAATATTAAGTTTGGAGACTATGTTGATCGCATCTATCCAAATGAACTTGAAATAAAGGACACCGCGGAAACCGCAAAGTCTGCTTCGTATCTCGACTAACATCTAGAGATTGACAGTCAAGGACGGCTGAAAACCAAAATTAACGACAAAGAGATGACCTCAATTTCTCTATTGTGAACTTTCCATTTTTATGTTGGAATATTCCAGCCGCAGTACCTATGGAATATATTTCTCAGTTGATATGAAACTCCAGATCATGCTTCTGCTATCAGGATTTTCTTGATGGAGGTTTAATTCTGATAAAGAAGATACTTACCCAGGGGTTCCTCAAGGTTAGATTGAAGTCATCTTTTCAGTTGTATGGTCGGCACCATGATCCGGTTGATCGTTATGGTAAATCTGTAAAACAGATGATAAGGGATTTGTTCCCCTTGTCACACACCTAATCCCCTCCCACTTTTTATGAACATCACTGATTGTGACTTATTACCATCTTCGATGATATGTGACACGGCGTACCTTCATGGCCTGGGTAATCGTTCGGTTAACCTGTGTAAACATGATGTGGGATATGATTTTAGTTATTTTTGTTTTTTTTTTTGTAATTTTGTCTCATCTCTTATTGTTTTGGCGACGATTTTGTCTGTCGTTGTCATATTCTATTTGGTCCCTTTGTATCTTCTATTTCACCTATTGTAAAGCCCCCTCCCTCCCTCCCTTACTTGGACAAATATATTCCACAGGCCGTTCCATTGATTTTTTAAAGGACAGGGCTCAGAATGTCCCCAAAAAATATCAGATTACTTTTAGGGACCGTCTTAAGACACCAAGTGGCAGACCAGAGCCTCGAAAGATAGCGAGTTGTCATGCTTTTGAAGAAAAAACAACAGCTTTTGTGTAAAATCAATCGCATATTCAGTCCCAACGTGTTATTATTTTTAAAGCTGTGTTAGTGGACGTAGTCACAGGAACCTTATGAGTTTTTCAATACTTTCACCATGAAGCCTGGTGTAAAATTGACTGAAAGTGTAGCAGTAGCTCCATATTTGGTGAGTTCACCTTAAGATTGTGAGTCTGTGGGTTCAAATCCTCTCGGCAAAGGCAGATGCTTCCATGCATTTCAAATAAGCAATTTAAACAGAGGTCCCGTGTCACATATCGGCACGATGACATAAAAATGATAATAACTAGAGTTGAAGCGTTCTGCTAAGGCTTAACGGGGGTCCTCCGACTGAGCCTGAAAAAAGCTTCAAGTGAGTCTTGAAACTCGGCGCATAACGTAGAGCTTTGATTTCAATATTAGCTTCCAAGCAGACAAGATCAAATGACCTTTGATCTTACATCTGAACCTCTTATCAAAATAAGTGACATTGAGGTTTTTTGGAAAAATCCGAAAATCCGAATCCGAAATAGCTTTTGTAGCTTTAAAGAAATCTTCAGAGAAATTCAGTTTGCTCTTTGATCTTGACAATTGATCGGATGACCTTGATATTTCACACAGGAGCAGAGCTTGACATTCTCTACAAATTCTAAACAGTAATGGTATATTAGAAGTATCTTTGTTTCTGAGATATTGAGTTTCAAATTGATTTTTGAAAATTTAAATTTGCTCTGTGACCTTGACCTTTGTACTGACGACCTTGAAATTTCACACAGGGGTAGAACTTGAAATTTTCCACAACCCCTAAACAGTAATGGCATATTAGAAGTCTCATCGTTACTTAGATATTGAGCTTCACAGAAATATTGAAAGTTGTCAATTTACTATTTGACCTTTGTTCGGATGACCTTGGAATTCCACACATGGGTAGTACTTGACATTCTCTACAAATTCTAAACGTAATAGTATATTAAAAGTCACGTTTCAGATATTTCAATTTGCTCTGTGACCTTGACGTTTGATCGGAAGACCTTGAAATTTCACACAGAAACACCTCATTCTCTACAACTTCTAAACAGTAATGGTAATTAGAAGTCTAATCGTTTCTTAGATATTGAATATAAAAGAAATCCTTAGAAATTTGCTCTGTGACCTTGACCTTGGATCGAATGACCTTGAAATTTCACACAGTGGAAAAACACCTCATTTTCTACACATTCTAAACAGTAATAGTATATTAGAAGTTTCTGAGATATTGAGCTTCAAAGAAATCATAAGAAATTTTAATTTGATCTGTGACCTTGACCTTTCGTCGGATGACCTTGGAACTTCACAAAGGGGTGAAATATCTGTTTCTCAACATTCTACCGAGTAATAATATATTAAATGTTTGTCTGTTTCCGAGAATTTGGCTTTGAAATTTTCAAAATTTTCGGTGACCTTGAACTTTGAGAGAGTGACCTTGACATTTCTCAAGTAGGTAGCAAACCCCAAGTCCTACAATTTCTTAACATTAACAATTTAATTTTAAAGTCTCACCGTTTCTAAGATATTGAGCTTCAAATGAATCTTCAGAAAATTCAATTTACTATGTGACCTTGACCTTTGATCGAATTACCCTGACATTTCATAAAGGGGTAGAACTCAACATGTTCTAAAACTTTGCAACAGTAACTATATATTAAACGTCTGACTGTTTCCGAGATATTTGGCTTTGAAATTTTTTGAAAATCAAAACGAGAGCTCTGTAGCTCAAGCAGTTAGGGAGGAGATGTCGCCACAAAATTGAGCTTCAAAAACCACAAAAGGGGAAGAAGAAGGATGATATTGAGAAAATGAAAACAAAGCCTAGATATTTGAAGCTGATGCATTATCGCTGAACATTTGAGCCAGATCAGATGTGTGATTGCTGAGTAATCGGCGTTGAAAAAAAGGAATAATAATAATAATAATAATAATAATAATAATAATAATAATAATAATACCAATAATAATAATAATAATAATAATAATAATAATAATTATAAGAAGAAGAAGAAGAAGAAGAAGAAGAAAAATAAAAAGAGGAAAAATCACGAAAATAATAAATAACTTTCCGCTGCTCAATGGCCGAAAGTACTGCGTATAATCCAAATTTGAAGCTCTCTACTGACACTGACAGCTGACCTCTCAATACAATTGATTTTGTTCTGGGTGTGTGTGTCGGGTTGCGGGGATGATTACACAAAACCATATCAAAGCAAATAGTATATTTGAGTATTAGTCATTTGTTAGCTGTGAATGGGTATAAGAGCTTGGCCGAAAAAAAACTGGTCTACCACAAATTAAACATCCCCTTCTGGACCAAGAAAGAAAAAGAAATCTGTATTACAGATACCTTTAATACTCGCCGGTTCAAAACGGTTCAATTAACTTTATTTATAAGACCCCCTTTGACCCAATCCCCCTCTGGATCCGCCCTGGATTTGCTACTGTATTCTGAAATATTAGGATTTATTTCTTAACAACTCGTTTCTAGAATGTTTTCAATAGGAAACAATTTGCCACACATCATCGAATACGGGAATAAGTCACAATCGGTGATAGTCATAAACCAGAAAACGGGATCGGGGCTAGGTATGCGACGTAAAGTAAACACTGCTTAGGGGTACGTTGTCCAGTAAGAGAGTTGTTTGTATGGCATTTTTTGCTACCCTACATAGATATCATTATCCAACAAATTTCGATTTTGTTATCAGATCCTGGTTGCCTCAGAAACAATAGCCCTACCCAGTATGTATGATATAAACCTACATTTAATTTTATTCGTGCTCCTTAGGAGTATATTTTTAATTACTAAGTCCATTAGAAGTCACTTTCTTTACAATAGGCTTCTGGAATATTCTGGATATTCTGGAAAAAAAAGATAAAATAATCTAAGTTCTATTTCAACACGTGCTTAATTATTCTTAGTATAATTCTCCGAAACATAATCAGAAATTTTTCAGTTAAGTCAAATCTTCACTGATTTTTCAATGCTTTATTATTGAGATATGGTATAGGTCAGTATTTATGGCACTTTTATTGCGACTTGTGATAATGAATCAAATCTACTTCAAACCTATCGAATCTAGAATAAAACAAAATATAGAGCATCTTAGACACACTTTATTTCTAGATACAATATACATCTTTCAACTGTCTAATGTCATCTAATCCAAGTCTATACTGATGTTTAACATGATACCGAGCGACAATGGCGAAATTATATTAGAAAACAAAGATGTATAGGAAAATCAGATTGAACGATTATAGGATATCTAACATCAGATTTTCGACCAATTAAATTTGATTTCTTTGTTTACAGGGGCCATGCCATTTCATTGATAAAGGACGAAAACCTGTAAGAGAAGATTAGTAAAAAACATAAAAGTGTACTCAAAGTACAATTGTTTTCAAGACAATTGAAATTTCCAATCATAAAAAATAATATATGCCTGAATTGAATCATCAAAAACTAAATAAAAATAAACATATACCGGTATATGAATGAACAGAAATGGTGAGCTCAAAACGTCAGGGAATCTAATTTCGAGTTCTCAATACCGGTTTTCTGAGGCCCAAAACAGAAACTGGTCTACCAATAGAATCTGTACTATCTTATTTATTCAAATCTAGGGAACCCTCCTAAATGAGTAAAATTCTTTGTCATGAAGAGTGAATAAATGAACGCAGATATCGAACTGAAACACATGTTAAAAAGATTTTATTCTTATAACCATAAGTTATTCTACACTGAGAAAAAGTATCAAATTGAATTAAAGCCCTTACTCCCTATGTCTGCGAGAGTAACCGCGCAGGAAAGATCATTAAAGATATAAATTTCTAGCTTTTTTATAAGTCTACTCTCTATGACAATGTAGATAGATAGATAGATAGATAGATAGATAGATAGATAGATAGATAGATAGATAGATCGATTGATACATAGATTGATATACTGTAGATTTCACATTAAAAACGAGGAGTTATTATTCGCCTAGTTCGCGAGTGGGCGCCCTCACGGATTTTAAAGTGGTAGACCCTATGTTTGGGCGTTTTTTTTTTTTTTTCGCAATCTTATTTTAATGACTGAGACTGGTCTTTGAGTATAAAAACAAGTGTTCATCATCTTGGTTTCGCTCAAAACAACGCTATAAGAGAGATATCACCACAAATTAGCGATGTTTAGAAACAATTTGTTTACTTACAACTATGAATATTCACGAAGACGAGCATTTCCGGTTGAATCACATGACTTACATAGACACCCATCATGTATAATGAGGTACACAATCACATAAATTTTAAATCTGCTCTCGTCAACGAGTATCTAAAGTATAACTGATATCACACAAGTCTTTATTAGTTAGACGGAAGCTCCCCATGCTTCTAAACCTTAATCGATCCTAATGATCAACGTAAAGGGCGAAAAACACGTATGTTTCAAAGGAGGCACACAGTGAGAACATTTTAAGAATACTTTTAGCGCAGAGATGGCTTTCTGTACGGATCTAGGGGTTTCGTCGTTGCGATTCTCCATATAATTTTGATGAACAATGAGCAGTGTTAAGGAGAATCGATGTGCTGGATCGCATTGTAACTAAATCGAGTTTGTATTCGATTTCTGAGTTCTCCTGCAGTATATCAAGCACATTACATATATGTAGATATGCATCCTTTGAATTCCCTTTCTTTCCCATTGGCCGGTTGTATTTTTGTCTCGATCGATCCTCCATGTGGTTTTGCTTTGATTGATTTACGCGTGTGGGTTCTTTTAGTTTCACCTTGGCCTTTGTACAAACACATACGCGGGTTGATTAAGTTTCCGGTTTTTTTTAGTATCCTCATCAATTCGAAATCATGTCCCTTTATGTGCATTTCCACGAAGGTTTGAAGGCAGAAATGCTGTAGTTAACGCAAAGTTTATACTTTGGCAATGCGACAAAAATACAGTTTTTGTTTTTACTTTCTATTTTTGTTTCCATATTTTACTAACCTTGTAGGGAATCGGAGGAATCGGGTTGGAGCCGCGTAACGCGCCACTCCGCGGTTGGCCGTCCCTGTCCTTCGGATGAAACAGTAAAAACCGAGGTCCCGTGTCACAGTTTGTGTTGGCACGTTAAAGAACCCTCCCTGCTCTACGGCAAGCAGTGCCGAGCACAGGAAAAATTTGTCGCCCTTCACCGTCACACGATGACGTCTCCATATGAGTGAAATATTTTTGAGTGGGACGTTAAACAACAACGCAACAACAACAACTAACCTCGTAGGGACTACCACTTTAAATCCTTGCCTTTATTTGACCTGGTAATTTTGTTCTCGATGGTATCTTAATTCGTGAATCTTATATCTAAGATTATGTATTTATAACTTAAGAATGGTGTAGTTTGACAAGTTTTTGTTTGACCTTTAAGAAAACGAGTTCAGAGCGTGAAATTTAATTCCTAGACATTGAAAACTCTCTAATTTAATTAAACGGCGAAATAAAGTACCCGAAAAAAGGAATCTATAGTAGATGGATAGATGGAAAGATAGATAGATAGATAGATAGATAGATAGATAAATAGATGCATAAATAGATAGATAGATAGATAGATAGATAGATAGATAGATAGATAGATAGATAGATAAATCAGTATGTGGATAAAAATATATATTATGATAAATATGTACATGCTAGATTATTGTTCTCTTTTCAGAAAATCCCAAACCAGTAAAGTTGGTACAGATAAATGGACATTTACGGGAGTGTTTTTGTTTCATATCTTAAATATCATCGTTCCTGAATCGCTTGTATTGGATTTTATATTGTAGCTTTCAGGCTTTATTTTTTTTTTCTTAAAGTTGTCATTTCACTCAGCATAGTTAAGCTACGTATTGCTGAGGATCTATATTCATTCTCCTAGCCGGTTTATCAAAGCATTTTGGTATAAAATATCATAGGATAATAATAGTAGTGTTACGATATAGATATTAACACTTAAATTTAGAAGTGATGTCCTGGACTTACAGCACTCATATATTCGTTTGAAATTGTGGTGTACCCCAGTGAAAATATTAATTGAAATGTCAATAAAATTAAATGCAGTAAGAACCAAAAATGCGGAATTACATTTACAAAAGAGTCAACTTTGCAAATTGACAGAAATATTCAAATACATCATTTTTTTTTACAATTACATAAGTGTACCGCAATCAGAAGTGTATAAAAATCTAATCCTAATTGTGTATATTATTCATGTGAAACAATCGAGATAAATGAATTAACGTGTATATTTGTTAAATAATCTATATTGTTTTCTTATTGAAAGTCACATTAACAATCGCAAACAAAACAAAAAGAATAAAAAGAGAGCGATGCACTATTGTATTTGAATTTAAGTCATGTAGTAGTGTTCATTTGTATATCTGTCTATGTTCGCGGATGAAATATGTTTCATATATTCATTGAAATACATAAACACACAAAAGTATGGAATAAGATTAACCTTGACGCTAATAATGATGGGTTGTTTTTCATTATGGGCACAACATTGGTGTTTGCAGTGCAATTTCTCGTGGAAAAAAATCTGTGCAGCACGAAGTGCTGCACAATGAGTTTTTTTCCATGAGCAATTGCACTGCACACACCAATGTTGTGCCCATAATGAAAAACAATCCTTATATTTACATACTTTCTATTAGCCGTACAATCTACACCTCCTTGAATCCTCCCATTCACTGCGAATATTTTCTCTGCGGTGTGGTGTGCACAAATGATGCAATAGTTGAACATCCGATCGACGAAGAGAAGTAGCTCTATATTTTCCAGGAAGATTATGAAATTCTTGTCGCGGTTCGCCAGCACGGCGATGGTATGGTTGCTACAATGTAGATTCTGAACCACGCAACGGATAGTTATTTATAGACGTAGCTATCGATGGCGGCGGTGTTGATTAGCTGGGAACACGACGCCTCGACAATTGATTTTGGGATTTACGCTTTAATCGAGGTATATCATCAATGAAAAGATATTGCAGAAAAAATAATTGTGAGTGTGGTCATTTTTATCACATCTATTTGCTCCCGAGAATGGATTAAAGTCTGTGTTTCGCATTTTATTTCCATTCAGCTGACCGGCTATTCGCTTGTCGGCCAGGCATAGGCATAGCCCTAGCCGAACAGTAGCCAAGCCTAGAACTACAAACCCTAGGCCGACAGTATAAAGAGGCAAATCGTTACATGCGTGCAATAGCACAAGTGTCAAGGCGGTGACGGTTTGGAATTGATTGTTCTCAATACAAGCAAACAATATCAATATAGTCTATAGAACCAACAATGTTTCTTTGTCTGTGTAAGGCTAACAGCTCGACTGGGATCCCCGCAAAAAACAGAAAAAAATAGGATAGGCTTATGACTATGACCTTGACGTTTCAATAGAAATTAGGCTAGGATAGGCCTAGGTCTATGTCTCCCTTTAAGGCTTGGCAAATACTGTGTGCATGATTATGACAATTCAAAAAATTGACTAGGTAATATTCTTATTTATAGGCCCTAGTCCAGTGGACTTCGGCAGCTATTGAAAACAATAGGCATACTACTGCATGATTATGACATTTCAAAAAAATTACTAGTTAATATTCTTATTTATAGGCCCTAGTCCAATTGACTTCGGCGGCTATTGAAAACAATAGGCATACTACTTCATGATATACAAAATATGAAATACAGACTGTAAAATGTATGAGAATCAAAATTGTTTCATTTACACATATCAGTACAATAGATCTACTGCAGAAATAAGGTTTGCATAAGCCAGTTGTAAATGTAAAATCTGCCAAGGGCTAGACAGCATTTTATTTGCAGTGTCAAATTAAAAAAATAAACTAGAAAAAAAAACCTAAAAATTGCAGGCCCTACCTTATAAACTGGAGATAAATATAAATATATATATATATATTTTTAAAAACAGACAAAGAATCTGAATTTATATGAATTACAAACAGAAGATTAAAAAGTCTAGTCTGACACTTTGAAATTTAGCCTATTTTATTTGAAGAAACATCATTTTACAAATTCCTTTACTTTATTTTCATTGAAATTTTGTCACAAAATTAAGGTATAATTTTAGTGAACAAATTTTATGATAAAGATACGGTTTTTTAAAAATATGTAATTAAATAATTAGAGCCAATTAACAAAACGAAACAACAAAAAGAGAGCAAATATTTAAAAAAAAAATATTTTTATTTTTTTCATTTATTTATGTATTTATTGAATTATCATCTTACTTATTTTTCTATTTTAATTATTCCTTTTATTTATTTTTTAATTATTTATTTTGTTTTTTGTTTTTCTTTTGTTTTGTGTTTTTTTTTGTTTTTGTTTTTTGTTTTTTTTTTTGCTACATTTTGTCAACACCAGTAATTTTACTGAACTAGATAAAACGGTAAAGAAAATACACAGCGCAAACACACCACCGATCTATAGTAGTAAATTTACTGCTTCATAAAATTTAAGGATTTTCCCTGCCCTAAATCTCAATCATGACGTCACAGCGGCTGCAAATGTTGCTCAATCAATTTTCCCGGCCATTACACGCAGACGCTCGGCGATGCCGAATTCTACTGATTTCAAAATTTCTGCGCCTGGTTTTATAATGCTTTGAACAATTGACAACTGGTATATGCCAATTCCGAAGCATACATAGTACATGTAGAGCTCTAAATAACCGACCTCAGGCAATGGTCTGGTACTGGTCCTAGTCGTGTAGGCTAGTAGTAGTACGAGTGTAATGACCAGGGGAGAAGATAAATTGGAATATTTTAAATGCTTGCTGTATATTACTTAGATTATAATATTTTATTCAAATGAATGATTACCTGTATTTGTTATAGTTCTGCACACAAAGGGTGGATAAATAAATAGATAGATAACTAAACAATAGTCAAAGAGAACACGATAGGTTACAGAATTCCTTTTATAAATTATAAAAAGGTCTAGTAAAGAGTTTCCCTGGAATGTGTATTCATCTGCCTATTACCTAAAGATGGCGCTTCGTGTAGCGTGAACAAATGTAAACATTGGCTATGCATTGCAAGATCTAAAATAACCTTCACTGAAGGGAAACGCAGTTGATATGTTAATATATGGTATTAAAGTTCCCATAAGTGTAAACTGAATCAAGCCACAATTTTGATAAAAACGTTTCTTTAAGTTTTGTAAATACCTATTTCCCACATTTTCTTTCTTTCTCTTTCTCACTCTCTCTACTCCATAGATACGCACGAACGCTTTTGCCCGTAGCATATAAAGCGTGCAGAGCACGTATATTCAATGCGACTTCGTTTCAATAACATTCGCGGTGTTTTCGATATACCTGTTTCCTCCTATTTTTCCCCATAGCGTGTGACATTGATAATGACACGGTAAAAAAATGATGTGTGTAGCATAGCGCATGTCCACGCTGAGATTGATAAATATGTTAAATATTTTCATGTACCGTAACAAATAAATTGCTTCCGATCTTGAAACGAAAACACCAATCTATTTTGTGTTTTCTCTCGTGTTTGGAACTAGATTAAGAAAATATTATTTTAGAGAAGACTGAAACCAGGTGGATATCCCTAATTTCCCCAACCACGAATTTCACAAGCACTAATATCGAATGTTACATAAAGTGCCCTAGAGAAAATCAATTTCGTTTCCAACATTCCCCTTTCTAACATCGTTTTATTGAAAAAAAAAATGTTTCCATTTCAGGGCAATTCACATGTTTAAATGGTTGCTGGAATGTATGCCACTGGATAAATATTATTTTCATGTGAATAAGCCCGTGTTTGAATGTTTCATAACCGAATTACACAGTTTTAATATATGGGTACTTAACATTTATATCTGTATATTTCTTATTAATTATCAGAAACATATATTTCAAATTATCAGGGGAATATGCAAAAATAAAAAATAGACAATCCCATGCAAGAATCATTGGTGTTTTATGTTATTTAGGCTCTCTGTAATTTTTCAACATTGCAAATCTTTGCTTTTGGATTTGTATCCCAATGTCTTGCAAATAATGTAATTCTTACTATGAGTAAGAAATTATTTGCTTAAATATGGATTTATTTTGGTTGTGGACCTAAATATATTGTGAAAACATAAATCAAATCATATTTATATAT
>JACSZP010036968.1:0-21238 GCA_016161895.1 Pinna nobilis | reverse complement strand
GCCCCATTTTAAATTCGCCCAGTCTTGTCATAATGCTTTTCAATTGATTTACCATTTTGAATTCGCCCATTGACGATGAGGGCGAAAATAAAACGGGGGCGAAAATTTCCATGTATACAGTAAGTTCTGAGTATAGACCAAATTTGTCACCCATAACCGGTAAATGGTGAAGTGAAAGATTTTTGAATGGGACGATAAACAACAACATAACCAACCAACTAACATTTATCCTATTTTAAGCTGTCTTATAACAGAAAAGTATACTGAAAATAAAGATTTCTCATTATTGGACGATGTTTTTTTTTTACAAGAAACCATACCAGTATATGTTTTGAGTCAAAGATGTGTTTAAATTCTTAAGTTGGAAGTTTTTAAAATAACAGTAGGTCTACAACAAAAACGAATCCAGTATACTATGGTTGTTTAAAAAACGATGATCTATTCAGGTGTCCAGATCTAATCTTCCTTTCTCTCAGTCTGTGGCCAATTTAAGGCTTTCTAGAATTCTCTAAGTCTATCTTGACCATCGGATGTCAATATGATTTTTCAATCCATGAACTTCCTTGACTGCTATGATTAAAAATGAAATGAGAATGTAAATTATGAAAGTACAAGTATATTGAAATCATATATTTTTTTATGCAAACATATAATATACTGGCAATATATCAAGGAATGTTGAAAAGTTTACATAATGCTTGTTTTGTCAACGTATAATTTTAATTTTTCTGATTTAAATTTCTATTACTATATTTTGTTTCAAAGTTCAGATGTGTTGTATTTAGAATTTCCACATTGCATTTCGGAATATTTTGCATTTTACACATCTGTTTTACAGTAATCTTGTTATTAGAGATAAACTAACTAAATAATTGTACGAGGAAAGCACTGACCAATCCTTGACGTATTTGACCTCTTTGTACTGAACGTTACCCACAGAGAATGAGTGATAAGTTTGACATGTCAGCTTCCCACCTAGATATCATTATTCGTACAGAAAAGCCATTTTGATCTTTCATAAGACTGCTTTGTTATGTTTATTTCGCTGGTCATGGTGATCAGTGTAAATAGTTGATATTTGTTTTAAACTTGTTGGTTTTATGAAGCTAATCTCTAGTTGTGAGAAATTATGATACATGTACCACGATTATTGATTCAACAAAATAACTCTATTTAAGGTTACTTAGAACTTGAAAAATAGAAAGCTTGACACGATCAAATATCTCTAATATATATCTATCTATACAAATTTTGCAGAAAAACAGATTAACCTTTAAAATTATTCTATAATAACACATTAACAGCGTTAACTCACTTACAAATCGTCTAGTCAATATATAGAAGGTCCGTGAATGATTATTTTTATTGCCTTTTTTTTTACTTTTTTGTACAAAAAAAATATTATTTCGTTTGATTATTTTTAGAAATTTGATATACCATATTTATCATTACATAAATTTATATTAAACAAAAGTGATAGATGTCTAAAGCCAGAAGAAATAATGCGATTATTGTATTTTGTACGTGTGTGGGACTTCAGAATCCTTCAGATTAACCCTTGAGTATTTTGTGAAAAAAGGTATTAGATTTATCTGACTACATTAAATACATAACATTTATATTTTTTTACAAATCTAATACGTCATTATTTATTTATATGAATATTTCCAGATAATATCAGGCTATATAGATCGTCGATAGTTTTTTTTTATCAGAAAGCCGTTTTAGTCAAATTCATGTCTCGACCTGTACCAGTATTTCAGTGAGAAAAATCCCGTTGTCTGAATCGTTTCCAAGACCGATTTGACTACTCTCTCTCTCTCTCTCTCTCTCTCTCTCAAATTGATTTTCCCAATGTATTTCTAATAATACTATCTTCACTATGATTTTTTATAAAAAAAACAAAAACAAACTGCATATGCTGAATATGAATTTAATTTGACGTCACTTTTGACATTGTAGATGATGAAAGTCCTAAGAGTATATAATTAACATATATATTCTATGGTACACATACTTTTGTTTTTGGCGTAGTCGATATGTCATATATGGTTATATATATTTGCTTATTTTACCTTCTAGGATATGGATAATATACGGTATATTTTGAAGCAGGAATTTTCTTTTGATTTTGTAGATATTTTCACAGAGTATAATATGGTAGAAAGGAACCTTGTAGGATGAGATTCCCGCTGCAGGTGAAGATTACGTTGCCATGGTTACTTGTTCACACTCTGGATGACTCTCCATATGCTTCATCTAGTTGAATATTACTATGTGCAGTATTTATAAAAAGCAGGTAAAATAGAGATGTAGCGAAGCTTATTTCTATATTTAGCTTAAGGTTGTTGAACGAACAGTTCAATTCGATAAAATAGTTTTGCGAATGTAGAGTATATTTCAAAAAGATATCTAGACGGAAAATTGTATGCAGATCCAGACATCCTAGTAAACTTGCCAAAAACCGTCTTTATTTTCAAAAGTTGATATTTTAGTTTCTTTGCCATATTAGTTAAGTTTATCACAGACTGTTGGTTTATTTTGATTTTTGGTTGTCGTCTTTATTCCCTTGGAACAAAGGATAGATGTAGTGGTCGGTCAGGGGTCATCACTGTGTTTAAGACAGGCTCTATGGTCCCATGGTTGTACTCTAGTTTGAAATTCTGAATAACCTGAAACAAATACAATGTACATACATCATTTACAAGACGGAATACATACGTAAAGTTATATAAATCTAGATACATTAAATTGAATGCCATTTCATGAACATTGTCAAGACACGGTGCAAAACTTATTGAAAAAAGAAACATTCGGTTTCTTAACTTGATATACATGAAAGAGAGAGTGAGAAAGGGAAAGACTGAGAGAGAAAGAAACTTTGATGAAAAATACCTTTGTCAGCATAATATGCATTTCCTGTTCAGCAAAGCGACGACCTAGGGATATAGAATATGAATTATAAGAATGAAATACATGCAATTGTGAAAAAGCTGTTTAAAGTTAAAAGCATTGTTGGTATGAAAAACTCTCGCCTTTTCCGAAAATTTCATTCTGTATTTTATGAATGTAAATAACATTTAATTTTGTGTAAATGAAAACGAAATGTTAAAACAAACAAGTTTTGGAAAATTACATAAGTCCGGATGTCTCATTACCTATACACATTCGGGCCCCATGTCCCCAGACAAGATTTGATAAAGCCTTTAAACTACTATCCATGTTGTTTTCCCGCAACCATCTTTCTGGCTTGAATGCTTCTGGTTCTGGGAAAAGTTCTGGATTTCTGAACATTCCGTACAAGTTGGCTTGAACGTGTGTCTGAAAGTATAGATTATTGTTGAGTCAGTACATTACCATTAACTCACTTCTCTTAAACACTAGACACCACATTAACTACCAAGCACAATCCCATGTCGTGAAGGGTATACATCGGCGGGACAGAACTTGTCACCATAAAAGTATGAACATTTACTCTAATAGAAGTAGGGTTCCGATTGGCTGAGAAACAGGGGTTGAGAAAAATTCTCAGAAAATTAAATTCATACGTTTTTAGCGTCCTACCCTTACTTATCTAGTTCTGCTAGATTCCCGATCGAGAAGACTTAAAAGTTCTATTACAGTTGACATTAATGGTTAGTCTAGATACCCACAAATGATATTTAAATAAACGATCTATTTGTGAAGAAATGACTTGCAATAGTTTTGGTATTAGCCGTCGTGCCCCCATGATATTGTGTTCACCTTCAGATCGTGAGGTCATAGGTTTGAGTCCGTTCGGCGGAGGCGTCTGACATTTCCTGTCCTTCCAACAGACAGTGAAAACCGAGAACCCATGTCACAGTCGGTGCGAAACCTTAATGAACCTCACAGTTCAATGAAAGTGAGTACTAAGGTATAGCCGGTATCGGGTAACGTCTCCATTTTTAAAAAGTAAAAGATTCTTGAATGAAACTCTAACAACGATACAACACCACCACCTCAACCAAATTGTTTATAGAAAGATAAGACAAAATGAGAAAGACAAATAGCAATGTAAATAATTAGAAAATTAAAATACAGAGTAAAGACGACATTAAACTCTTATAAAAAATAGAAATGTTATCTCTAAGTAAAAAACATTATATTAGATATCTACCTGTATACACATTAATCTACTTACCCCGGCAGGTAAATTGTACCCGGCAACTTCAAGATCATTTTGAATGTATCGACTTGTTGCAAATGTAATAGGATACAACCTGAAATAATTGTTTATGGTTTTGTGGTTACCCCTATGATGTTAAGTAAACATTAATATTCATAAAGAAATGATAAATGCCTCTATTTCTTGTCAGATATTTACTAAAATGTTATTGACCCACCCCAATATGAAAGTAAATACATGTATAAAGCTTTTAACAGTATTTCCAAATTTCAGATATCACAGTAGAGGTTATTTTTAATCAGCGCCCAGAATCTGAAATGACTGGTAGTAAAATTAACATGTAAGTAACAAATGTCAAAAGGCAAAATATGATATGAACATTGCTTCCAAAACATCTACATGTAAAACTAATAAATTTTAGTAAATTTATATATTTGTTCGCATCCTTTATATTTGTAGATTTTTCTGTACATCGTCTTTTATAGACATTCCTGTGCATTACTTACCTGAATGTTTCTTTTAAAACTGCTTTGACATATGGTAGTTCTGTCAGTTTCTGTGGTGTTATTGGCTCATTGTTTGGTAGTACAGCTTTTACTTCGTTGTAAAGTTTTTCCTGTACAGATGGATTTTTAGCCAGGCAATAAAATACCCATAGGCTTCCAGTTGATGTCTGAAATATTGAACAATATAATTGTTTTTATCTAAGTATGTCCTTGTACTTCAGCAATCGAGAAATGTCGATCGATATCTTACAAAACTCTCTGTAAGATCAAATGTATCCAGCTCGATGAACGTACATCGATTATGCAAATCTTCAAGGAGTCCCCGTAGCCGGTTGACTGAACAATCGCTGTAAACCAGTTATTTCCGTCCTAAAGTCAAGACAGATTCGGAACTGGCTGGAACCTAGGTAACTTATTTGAAGAAGTTTTATATTTTACTTGAATGTCACTGATCTCACCAAGTAAATCGAGCTTTCTAATCTACCAGTAAAAATTGACACCACCGTATGACTAAAGATTAATAGAATCTTACATGGGTGTGATGATTGGACAGGGAAATCTCAACCCGAGTGGTAAGAATTTGTTTGTCCAATCACATTATTACCACGAGGATTGGACTTTCAGATTATTACCACGAGGGTTTAGAATTCCTTTTCCACTCAACACATTCCTGTTTGTTTCTTTTCCCACCACATTTCCATGACAAGAATGTATGTACACACGGAGCTTGGTATAACGTTCAGCCATTGAATTCCTATATATGTGACGCCAAAGACAAAGTTATCTTTTCACGGGTAAACATTGTCTTTCACGGCCAAGTGTGGGAGAAAATCTAGTGTTGGGTAAACAAAAACAATTAACCTATCAGTGATAAATTGTTTTTGTATGTATATCTATTGGTTGAACATTAATTATGTATTTACCGTTTCGGTGGCTCCAACAAGAAGGTCGACTGCTGTGGATACAGCTTCTTTTGACGTTAGTGATTGCTGGGACATCAGGTAGGTTAAGAAGGACACTTTATCAGTCTCTTCCTTTGTGTCCCTGGACTGTAAAGCATTGGCTTTCTGCAATTCAAATATAAATTCAAACATAATCATAGTGCACAATGCTTCTAAATAAAACTGTTTTCTACGATTCTTCATTCTACATTAGAATTACAGAAATCTGGGTCAAATCAAAAGTCCTCTGCTTGTTTTTATATTAGCGAATAACTGAAACAGTTCAGTTAATGATCTGAATACTTTCTACTGAAATCAAAGTTTCTTAAGTTACTTTATTCTAATGTTTGATTTCCATTCAATTGGCCTAAAATTATGTTGTCAAAAAGGGAAAGAAAACAATGCACTGTACCTTTTCAATTAAAGATTTTCCAATTTGAAAGACATTATCGGCATAACTTTCATACTGTTTCCACAGTTTTGTGGGGTAGATTTTGTAGATTGGAAGATTGTACATAAGTGGCTGCATAAGTTTGAAAAATCCTTGGAGATTATCAATGAAAGCTTTTGTGTGTGCTGGTGTTGACTTTCCCAAGCATCCCAGCCTTTCTTCGAACAAAAATGTTCCAATCGCTAAAAATAGAAGATAAGATAACAAGTAGGTTGCATTATTTTAAGTGAGTTCAATCGGTCTAAATTCACGCTCTTCATGAAGCGGTCATGACAGTTTTTTTTCTAAACCGGAAGTTGTTTGCTCAGCAAAATTTCGAGACGAAAATCAAAACCATTTTTGTTGGAATTTACGTTTTGTTATTTTTGTTGATAAAAAATATTATCTAACAATATCTTCCATGGAATGGAATTAATCTTAATCTTTCCTGACAGGTCACATTTCTAGCGATATTCATAATACAAAGTATAAATTCGTCATTAAAAACTCTGCATTCATTTCAAGACGTACCCTTGCTTTTAAAGTCAATACTAGAGCTAGCAAGATTAAGCACTAACTTTTTATCACCAGGACTGGATAAACCGAGCGTTTCATTTGTCACTATCCTGGTTGAATCGGTTCAAACCATTTAATTGAATGACCCCTCAGTTCGACATTCATCCAGGGGACTATACAAATACGACATATGTTTGAAAATTTTGAAGTGGGATCAGGTGGCATAGAAGGGTAAGTAGCATATGTTGAACGGCGAACACATGCCATGTGTCCTGTGTTATAGCTGAATATGTCATTTGAAATACCTTAATTAGGAAACAACTATTGATTAAGGCCACTGAGACAAACTGTAAGTTTACAAGTTATTATGTCGACCCCACTGATAACCAATTTGAACCAATTACTCTTACAGTGCCGATAGCGAAGGTTCATAGCATGTAAACTGTATCTGTATATATCATTTAATAAACTTCATGGAATATTTCAGAAATTTTCATATTTCTTTTTAAAATGTCTCGACTTAGATTTAGTTTTGTAAAGGACTATTACTGTATCACTAAAATATGGTGATATNNAAAAAGTCATTCATACAAAAAATGGAAGAAACGTACATTCCATTGCCCATTTGAAAAGTTCTTTTTCTATTCCTATGATTTCATCATTTTGGGATCGTCTTGACATTAGGTGGGAGATAAAGTCATCACCAACTTTGTCCATATCTGCACAGTAATCCAAGACTTCTTTCATTTTCAACATCTTCTTGCTAACAACAGTCCTGTGCTTATGCCACTCCTCTCCTTGTCTGGAATAATATTAATAGGCAATGGTATTTAACCAGAATACTGGTGAGATATTATCTTACGTATTGTCACGAGCTTTCACTGAAATGTATGATCCTCACGTAAAGTGGAGCCCACGTGTAGTGACACATTGATACCCCGCTTATTTTCAAATGATATTGATTTCCCCCACCAAACTTCTTTATCATCATTTTAACTAAATTGTTTTGAATACCCTGTTTACTTGGAAGAAAATGCCATATCGCTTCGGTTTCAATATATCGGGGTTCGACCATATTTACTTGTCGTTTAGCAGTGTACTATGTCTTGTTCGTATTGTTATATGAGAAGCAAAAAGGTATATCAGTGATGATGATGATGATGATGATGATGATGATGAGTTTTATTCACAGAGGAGGATGTGGGTTACAAAACGTGACCAGCCACGAGGTTTTTTGGCCCAAATGAGGTACTTGGGCCAATTCGATATTTTGTCTTGTATTATAGCCATGACCTTCCAAAGCACAAAACTGAAGTTATACTTTTATACTCTATGTAGTTACAGAGTCATATCCATTTGTGTGTGAGGTGCCAAAATGATAAAGTGCAAATTTCAGGTTTTGTTTGATGTTGACGTCATTTTTCTGAGCACCAAGTAACGCCTCATTTGGGAACAAAATCTCATGGCGGGTCGCATTAATAATAAAGGACGATTCATCTACCATAAGTATACTGGCTAGGTTTCAGACAATTCCAGCGCAATGAAAATACAACACTTTACTGCTTTAGCGGTATATAGAACTATTTTCTATCCACTTCTTACGCCTCGAGACTAACTTCAGACTTATCTTCCTCTCATACATTGAATATCAAGCCAATATGATGTGATACTATTACAAGCTCGGATTTACCTTATATGGAATTCGGTCAAGTTTTCTTTCAGATAATTCAAGACTGCCTTTATAATCAGTTTCGTAGGCACTATTGACCATGAAATGTCATTCTTTTAATCATGTTGGCGAAATAATAATGATCATTACATTTTGATTTTTCCTTTTTTATTAAGGGTACCGTCTTTCTCAGTAATATTAAGAAAAACTTACGCATTCACAAGACCCAAACCGATTCCAGTTTTTGTCCTGTAGTAAGCCATAGGTTCCATTTCACGTCTATTTGGGTATTTAGTTTCGGAATGAATGACTTTGTTGTAAGCTTCTGGATCACTGATTATGACGGTTGATATTGCTCCGATCTTCTCTTTGAAAATTGGTCCGTATTCTAACGATCTTAATCTAAAAGCCTGCAAATACCACATATAACGTGTCAATTTATTACATCAAAATTCTTTTTCAAATCTACACTTGTCAAGCGCATTTAAAATGGAAGTGAAATATTCTTTGCAATTTTCCCGTTACAAAATGCTGTATATCTACAATATCTATAAAATGGAAGCGAAATAATCTTTGCAATTTTTCCGTTACAAAATTTTGTATATTTTGTGATTTCCGCTATCATTTAATCATCAGCAATTGCTCTTTATAGATTAAAAAGCGAATTTAAAATGGAAGCGAAATATTCAAGCTACATAACTGAAGTTTTAACATAAACGCTGTTTATATGACGGTTTAATGCGAATTTAAGACAACGTGAACATGTTTCTGTCGTAATATGATGGAAATAACCGGGAAAGAAAATTTCAAGTAAGATAAATTTATTCTTAATACTAATAAATCAAATGCTGTCTCTATCTTACCTCAAACATTTTGTTAAATCTGAGACCGTCTTTTTTGAAATAGTCGAACAATGTGCCCACAATGGGAAGGCCTTTCGGCCCTGGTACTTCTTCGAAGGATTTGGTAGAATTGTTATATATTTGTTCAACATAAATAGGTTTTTCCAAGACGGCGTCTATTTTCTGAAAGGCACCTCTAAAGGGACACTGCAATGCAAACAATAATTCAACATTTACAAAGATTCAAGCAAGAAATATAGATATTGTACATTGTAACACATCTAAACAAGGTATGTCTAAGAAAGATTAAGCCTCCGAATGATGGATTTTTAGCCATGTATAAGAAACGTTATGCCCTCGAGTTATGGATATTTTTCTATGTCTGAGAAACACTATGCCCCCGAATGATGGATATTTAGCAGTTTCAGAGTCATGAGATTCTTTGAAATTTCGACAAAGATTGACTTTTATAGGAGCCGACTACCATTTCATTATACCAAAATTGGTACAAATCTGATATTAAGCAATGCGGGCAGATACCGAGACAAACTGTCCAATATTAATGGCGTACATTTATCTTTACCTATAACAAGAACTTCCGTCGAGAACATAAAAAATCATCGATTGTGCTTATAAAAGATAGATAAATGCCCATTTGGATTGGTTATATTGTTGTTTAACATCCCACTAAAGAATCTTTCATTTGTAAACGTCGCCGTTCGGCACATATGGCTGTAGAACTGGGAACTTCTTTAGCGTGCCGACACCTACTGTGACACGGAGTTTCGGTTTTTGCTGTCTCATCCGAAAGACAGGGGCAGCCAAGTTCAACGTGATTCGAATTCGACCCCAAAGACTAGGGCATATATGCCCATGCAAACTTTTACATGAAAATCAACTGAATACATACCGCAACTGGTGCCACATCTCTGACAGTCATGACTTGTTCAAGTTGGTGGCTCTTTGGTGAAGTAGATACAACCCGCTTAACGCATTTGATGTTACTTGTTAAAACTTTGCTCAATGTTGTCGATTTTGTTGTTGCCATTTTTGAAAAGGTAAGTTCTAGAATGTACCGAAAAAANNTCCTTGTAACGCGGAACGAAGTCAAAGGACAAAATAAAAATGAAAACGAAACAAAAATGAAATATATCCTCAAATATGGTGATATTGCGTCAGTAATAAAGCTAATATAATGATTATTTGGAACAAAATTATCATGATTTTTACTAAAATTATCTATGATTTCCTATTCTAACTTTTAAAATAAAATAAATTTTACTTCCATATTTTTCACTTTAAAAACAAACCTGAAATGAAGTCTTACTTCATTCATTTATTTCAATTTTGTTTTCACTTAAATAGATACATGTATTCTTTTCATTTTATATTTCAAATTAATGAACATAGACATTAACCGACATTTTATCGTATTCATTGTTATATTGCGGCAATTTCTTAGAAAATTTCCTGGTATCTTCAAAAGTTACATATATAACTTGTGCATTGAAAAGAGGAAAACGTGAAAATTAACGTTTATAACTCGTCTATGGTTTTACTTACAAGTATTATCTGTACAGAACGGCTGTAATTTCCTCGAAACATGCAAGAATTTTAACCACGGTTTGTCTAAGGACGATATATAAATTTTGGTTACATATATAAAGCGTCTAGCCATCTTGAACTTGACGACCTTTGAACTTTAATGTATGCATTGTCTTGTTCAACCATGTGTATAATTCATTTGTGTGGCCTTTAAACACGGAAGTGAAACGTGAATTTGTAAGGAACACTACAGTCTTTCAGTAACTTTACAAACCGCACCTGTGTCACTACGTGAGCATGTCAGACAAAATAAAGCATCATCCGAGGATTGTACGTGCAACAGTTGTTCACTTAATCTTCATTGGTTATTGTATACTAGCCTACGTCAGTCACTAACAACAGACACAGCATTAAACACATTCCAGCCAGAAAATCCATGTTTTCTGGACGTTATGTATTCCTTTTTCCCACATTTTGACAGAAAAAACGGAAAATATGCATCATCACATTCCTTAAATTGTAAGCTATTTTTCATCCTCTCGAGGTTATCTGTGTTCGAGTTTCATATGATTTAAATTCGTAATGTAACAAGTGATTTTAGGTAATCTTCATAAATTAGGTATCAATTACATGCTAGATCGAGAAGGACATTTGACAGTGTTCTCTATTCCGAATTTTGGTATTTTATGGTACATTATGTAATTTCCTTGATCAGTGGGACTCGAATTATTGAAACTTTATCTGAACATATAGAAGTAATTTCCGATTTCTATTTTTCATTTCTACTTTTCCAAAAGAAGAAGAAAATACAAAAAAAAAGAAAGAAAGAAAAAAAAGAAAAAAAACCAAAACACAAATAAAAATGTATAAATTAGAAATATACATGTACTGTATACGGTTTCTATACTTCATGTCAATTTTCAATTATATGTGAGTGTATCTTTGTCCTCCCGACATGAAAAGAAATGAAATTTAATATTTTCATATTCCTAAATATTTTGTATTTTAGCACTTATGATGGAATTAAGTAATTTGATAAAAAGTGGTACCACGTATCGTCGAAGATGCATTAATGCAATCGTATCACAAGTAAAATAAACTCAATTTAAAGTTGTCATTCCACAACAAAAGTAAGTTTTAATTTCTAGTAATATTGAAAATATACTACTCTTAAGTTAACGGGTTCCTCTTACCTTTAATTTTTTCCTAAAACTTGGAATTTGGAGTCCTAAATTAAGCGGGTGTGAGCCTCCTTGTTCTTGAGCGGGCACTATAGGCACAATCATTTCTAACAAGTCAATCCTTTTATACCAATAGCTGATGCATAATTTTAACTTTATGTTTGTGAAGGAATTTGATTGGACGCAAAGATTACGAATAATATCTGACGCTGAAACTTATTCATTGATAACTTTCATTGCTAAAAAGAAGGCAAAGCGCAGGTGCAGACAATAACACAAACCATGTGAGAAAAGCTTAAATGTTACTAAATCTATTGATTTATCTTAACGAGTAACAAAGATAGAAACAGAACACGCTGGATCTGATCCTAAAGTCACATGGTTTCGTCTAGATTAAAGAAAATAACAGCATTTATCCTAAAAATTAATCTTAAATAGAATTATAGACAAAGTCCAAAACATTTGTTTTATCTAGACTACAAGAATATACTTGAGTTTGGCTGGCTCTTCCAACCTACTGATTTTCGTATATCTAAATGATCATATTTGTAATTTCTTTTTACGGTATTCTTCGTGTTTGTGTACCATAGACTATATTATAAACTCTTAATGTACTTACAATGTAAAACAAATTTATATTTTCGCAATGTATTTGCAGTGCACTGATTATCATTAAAAATGTCCAAGGTCCTGACTTCAATTATAATAACTGTCATTAGTATTTTTAATACCTGTTTATATAAATTACAATGATAACCGGCGACAAATGATTAAAACATCGATAATCATTAACGATGATCACAGTACCTTTTAACAATATCGATAATCGATAATACTAACAGTATCTATTTACAGCATCGATAATCGTAAACGATATCCATGTTATCTGTTTACAACATCGATAATCGTGCACGATACTCATAACCTGTTTACATTAATGATAATCGAAGATGATGTTCGTAATAGCTGCTAACAATACAGATACGGTAGTCGTAGACAATTTTCATGTTATCGAACACTCATAATCGTAGACCATGTTCACGACATCTGTTTACAACGCTGATAATTGTGAATAATGTCCATGTAACCTGTTTAAAACACTGATAATCGCAGGCGAATCAAAACACATGTTAACTTATATTGATAATCTTAGACGAAACTTATGGAATGCCATAGTGGGTGTCGGTAAGTTAAAGAACCCCCAATTCTAAATGACTATTAGTGCTGAATCTGTCGCACTTCACAAGCATTTGGTGATCTCTCCATATGAGTGAAAGATTCTTGAGTCGGACGTTAAACAATAATGGAACCGACCAATAAATCCATGGTACATGCAGCTATCTACAACGTCGGCAACCATTGTTGATTTCTGCCACTTTGTACTAAAGCAGTTGTCTAATTTTTATTGCATTTTAATAATAAATGATTCCAAAATATTGATCATCAAGATACTGTCCTTGTATTATCTTATACCATGACCATCTTATCTTTGATCAAAACACAGCATTAAAGATTTTATCGCTCGATCTATAGCTATTTGCAAGTGTAGAGATGACTAAAAACGTCTTTTTAAATGTTAGACAAATTTCATCGATTGATATGTATTATATGCATATTAAAGATTCCTTTGCCGGCCATGTCTGTTTGCTTTTTTGAATATTTATTATCTATTATTTTTAGTTTTAACTTTTGCAGTTCGGTAATCTTTTGACATCTACATAATTCCGTATTACTTTATGAACAAGGACCAACAACGTTAGCATATGGGCATATCAACAAACTACATGTATCTCAAAATAATAAAATGGACCTTAGTATGGAATCAAGAAAATTAGAGTCTTCGTTGTGACTTGATACTCTAACCAAACGGCAGCAGACAGCCTATGTATATGTTGTTGTTGTTTTTTTGTTTAACGTCCCGCTCAAGAATATTTCACTCATACGGAGACGTCACCGTGTGCCGATGAAGGGCGACAAATTTTGCCTATGCTCGGCACTTATGGCAGAGAGGGTTCTTAAACGTGCCAACACCTACTGTGAAACGGGACCTCGGTTTTTATTGTCGCATCCGAAAGACAGGGACGTCAACTGCAGTGTGGCGCTGCGCGGATTCGAACCCCGGACCTTCGATTCAAAGTCGAACACCCCTGGTATATGTACAAGGACCAAATCCAATGCTAGACTTCCCTCAAATGATTGGTGAATATCGATCGGTGAGATAGCAAGACAAAATATCAAGCTTTACGAAAGAGTTTATATAATATAATATAAAGTACCTCCCCTAACTCAAATAGCCGGAAGGAAAAAAACCAAGGGAAATATGATGATATTTGTAGGTTTAACCACCGAAAATTTAATCTATTACTTGTTACTTTTCATAACCACAAGCAACTTGTATATAAACCAAAGTAATACATTCCTTTTTCATTAGGGAAAAAAGAAACACCTGCTATAATAAGATATAAATATACATATGATAGTTATGCAAACGACAGTTTATTTCATATCCTACCTATATCATATAAACTGTGGCGCATACATATCCCTAATATAAGAACAGGAAATTACATCTGAATCAACTGAAGAGGGCGATTAAGCTAAGTTGGATAATCTGTGCCCATTCCATTTGAAATGTATCAAACTTACATACCAAAATAATAAAATTTGTTTAATCTAATGAACTATGATGAATATGCCAGTTTGAACCTACAAAAAAATAGAAAAAGATAAACACTACATACTTTAACATTTTCAGAATAATAATTAGTTATATAATTTTTCTATCAGAAAGAATGATAAAAGACCTTGGGTACAGTAGAAATCATGAATCTCTGTCAAGATATAATGAAAGTGTCCTTGAGTGCGGTACCTTACGATTAATTGAATTGTTTTGTTTTTGTTTGTTTATTTAGGTAGTTTTTACAGGTGAGAAATAACCTTGGAGAAACAGAAGGTATCATTTAGGTGATGTACTGCTTACTGACATGCCGAAATACATCCAGTAGTTTACATACTTAATCTCATTTCAAGATAAGAGAAAACAATTATTTTGGATGATAAATAGAGATTACACAACAAGTTGAGATTGATTATCGTGTTTATCCAACTGGAGTTAGTTAATTTTTAAAGTTTCAAAGCGCGAGCTTTAGCGAGCGTAGGATAAACATGATAATCGATCCTAATGAGTGGTGTAATTTGTAGATTATTTTGCAAATCAAAGTATTGAAAACGTCAAAAAGAAATTTTCTTCAATTCCAGCCATACTGTAAGCCCACTCAATGTATTATGACTTCAAATATGATGACGTCAATTGATGGCGTCATAACTGAATTTCTTGACGTATCAGCCAATCAAAACGCTCGGAAGACGTTAACCACGTGTGGTTAATCGATATATTTAATCAACTGCAGCCTCGATTATACAGCCGTTTTATAATAATTCATTCCTATCCAATGTTTGTAACTGTCACGTATTAAGGAGTCTTACATTCAGTATATACAAACCTTGGAATACGAACAAATGAGTAGTAAATGACCTTGAAATAACACATGTCGGCCTTTACCAAATGAATGTGGAAAGATGAGAATGAAAATATACATGTACATGTATTTCAAAAATCGAAATTAAGTGTTTATATAAATTCATATAATGATATATAATTTTATCAATAATTGATTTCGACATGACCAGAACTAAAGTCGAATTTACTTTGTTAATTTCATTGAATATTTGAATGTTTTATATTCAAATGTAATTCGTTCCATGACCAGTATATACATGTATTTTTATAGGTCCGACACCTGTAAATAAACAGTGTTGTTACTTTGTGCGCACGCAATAAGCACAAAAAATATCATTATCCTTTTACACGAGAGAATAAAAAAGTTATGACAAATATTTCACTTAATTACCTAAACATATAAATGTTTTCTAGGCGGCCACTAATATGAGAATTTTAAACCGTACCTTAGTGGCGGAAGATATATTATTTATCCTTTATGCACGTTAAAAGGATTCTGGTTTATGGTNNCTCTCTCTCTCTCTCTCTCGTATTTACAAATCCCTGTTAACTGGTCGTCTGTGCTATATACATTATTCTTCAGACATGACCTTCCTTCCGTTAGACAGTCTCGTCTGCCTTAATGTAAAACCTTGCTTTAGCGGTAACCCAGACATGAACCCATCCTTGGAAGTAATCATTTTAAGAAAAAAAGACATAGAATTCTTCTGGCCATCTCTAGTATCACATAACTTGAAAATTTGTTTAAAGATATCAAATGAAAAGAGAGGTATTTATAATGGATTTAGAATGTCAACTGACAGAAAAGGCGGAAGGGCTATTTGAACAGAACATGTATAATCATCTTGAGTAAACGAATCGTTTAATCGTTCACCAATAACATCAGAAATTGTTCATGGCGACAACGACAGAGATGGCACGTGTTACAAATTAAAATAAAAAGGAGAAAAGGATGACGCTTAATTAGTAAATGATAATTATGTCAATATATCACAGTTTTCCACAATCTTCAAACTTAAAGCTTCAGAGCAAAATCCGTTGCGTTGCGTTTTTTCTGAATGAATCTCTGGATTTACACTATAAAAGATGAACTATTTTCAATGTTACATTTTTGAAGTTGAATAATTAGAATACGATGTATCTTACCATTTTATCGAGACTTAACTAAAAAGAGGTATTTGTACTTGTTTGATTATAGTTTTTGAATCGTCTTAACCGATTGTGACGAAAATTTATTCTTCAATTATTTAAGGATCAACTCAAACAGTTATGCATTTTCTTGAGAAATCATATGGTTTGAGGCGGCGCACACTTCGCGGATTATAGAAAAGTGTACAACGCCTCAAACCAAATTATATCTTGATAAATGCAACATTGTTAAAGTTAATACTAATAATTTAATTAGAAAAGGTGGTTCACATTTGAGTTATCATCAATAGTTTCTTTTCGAAAATAATAGTAGGAATATTATCAGCCACATGTAGCAGGTTTGCTCCTATAGCAACCGTTAACCATATCGTCAGACTGGCTGCATATTGTGAATGTGTACTACACATAAAGGTGATGTTTTCATTTACAGAAAGAATGACTTATTCACATACAAATGTAATTCATAATTAGCAAAGGAGGAGTTGGGTAAAAATAGTTTTGATGTGGGAAACTGGGGAAGTAGGGGTTACTGAGGAACCAAACCAATTTATGACATATAAAATGGTTTGGAAATACGAAAAACAGCCAGTCAAATATGTAATCCCATACATATTTAGATTAGTTCATTTTATTTGATTGCAGTCTCCCTTGTGGGCGTGACCGTTAAAAGTAGATGCTTGCTCTTCTATGACACCTGCTCCCACCCCTGGGCTGTAAGAGGTCTATCTGTGTGTCCTATATTTGTTGGATCGGCGTATTGCCCCGGAATCTCCCGCCGATTGATCCCTTGGTATCTATGATTCATATAATGAATACTTAACCCTGTTTTTATTTTTACGAAAATAGTCACTGAAATACAGACATTGGAAGCAGGTCAAATCTCAGTAAGTGTCTTATGCTATATACTATAATAGGATGATTATATAAACAAAACATCTAATAATATTCCTTTTTAAGGAGGTGGGGATAAGACAAACCCGCTGGTAGACTGCTGGTAGCTGTATGATAGAAAGCTTAGATTCAATGTAAGAATATAAAAACAAAACTCTGTCTGAGTATCTCTTAATACTTTGGTGTAATCTTAGATTTATGAATACCATTTTGAAGAAAATTGAAAAAAAAACACACAATGAATCACCTCCAGTTATCCTTTTTTCAATAAACTAAGACTTTGATTGCAATTTTATGATCAACGTTAACTAATTTTAAAACAACTTTCACAGGACTTGAAAAAAGACTTTCAAAATTTGATTACAACGATTACTAATCAGTGTCAGAGGTAACTGAGTTAACATGGGGTACAACCCAAGTTCTCATATGTGTTGCCGCCGGGGTGGGGGTTGAATTCTTATATCACATCCTAGGCGTAGGCTGGATATGTGTTCTCTAAATGTTGTCATTCCTTGAATGAGATGACGGAGGAATATGTTGAATAATTTATTTGTTTTGTATTTTAGGAATTCATTCATTTCAAAGAGAAACTTGGGTAAAAGCCTGCAACGTGTTAACTGATAGATATTTTGGTATTTTCTCAATCCTTTTCTTCATGAGACAATGGAATATAAGTCCGGTTATTCCTTTATAATAATTGAAATTCAAAGTCTTATTTGCTTATCAAATGTAAACTAGTGACGTCACCACATTTTATCTATATTAAATGTTGGTTGCATAGTAGTCTGAAACAGTAAAATATACATTTTCTCGGATTCAAAATATATGTGGCACGACGGGTGTCACACATGGAGTAGGAATTGCTTATTCTTCCGGAGCACCTGAACTCATCTCCGATTTTTAGTTGGGTTCGTGTTAATCTAATTTTAGTTATAACTGTAACTGTGTGCATTACTGTTTGCAGTGTTAACCCTCCCCCTTCTTTTTTTTTTGTCATGGTATTGTCTGTCATTGATTAATTGAATTTTGAATGCCCCTTCGTATCGCCTACTTCCCCCTTATACAATGTACACGCTCATCAAATGTGACATACACGTAAATATTGACATGCTTGCATAGTGTGCTAGTAGGTAAAGGTGGGATGGTTGTGAATAATAAAAACACATTTACATATATAGTACAATTTTGACAGACAGAATTAAAAATAGCATCAGGAAGGTCGCGTGTAATATAAGTAATGTCTTCTGAACAGGGGGTCAGTTAAAGACAGCATTCAATATGAAAAAAGTATAAGAGGCAACATGAATACCAGCTCTTCACTGCAAGTTTGTTCCATCTTTGATCTATACGTATGATACTGAGCATCATTTTATGAATACTTTGATGGATGGAAATTTCAAAATGACCATTAAGTCAGTACATGAAAAGTCGACAAATCCAGTAATACACAGAAGAATCTTAACAGACTCATGGATGTTGCACTGCATTTTTCACTCGCAATATGGTTGACAATTTGTTGTTGACATTTAAGAATTTTTTTTATTACTTTATGTCATCTAATTTCATGGTGGCGTTTTAAGATAATGAAGACTCCAAATTTTAACCCATGCTTAGGATTACATCCGTGGCAGTGAGCCCCTGCATAATGAGGACCTGCCGCGGCTCCTCGGTGGTTAGCGAGTTTACTATCAATCAGATTGGGAGGTCGAAGATTCGGATCTGTATTGCTAATATTTTCTTGTCCTTCTGACGAGAGAGTATAATTAAGATCCCATGTAACAGTAGGTTTCGGTATATTAGAAAGAACCTTCACTGCCAAATGGCCATAAGTGCCGATCATATATGCCGAGTCATAGCCCTTCACTGCCGGGTTATAGCCCTTCACTGCCGAGTCATAGCCCTTCACTGCCGAGTTATAGCCCTTCACTGCCGAGTTGAGCCCTTCACTGCCGAGCTATAGCCCTTCACTGGCATACGGTACTGTTTCAATGTACATGTATGAAAAATTCTTGAGTAGTGTTTGTTTTCCCTGTTCTCCATTTTGCGATCTATTCTGATTTATTTTCGTTTTTATCTATCGAGATTTCATTTATACTCTCTGAAATATGAAACTCCTTTTTTTTCTTAAAAGTAAAATGTACTATTACTATACCAATTTATTGTCAATAGCCTAATGGTTCCTTATTTCGATTACGTTGTGCTTGGCTTCAGAACGCGAGGTCGTGAGTTCGAGCTTCGTTGGGGGGTTGACTTTCCCTACTCTTCATTTGAACAGTAAAACACCGAGGTCGCGTGTCAAAATAAACGAAGAAACGTTAAAGATATCCATTACTGCAAAGCCAGAAATGTCAAGTACTGACAAAAATTGAAGCTGTCTACTGCTATCCAGTAACGTATCCATACCAGTGAAACATTCTTTGCTGGGCTATTAATTTTCTTGTCATATTTACAGATTTTTAATGAGAGAAGCTACGTGATACCGATGTCCTTTCCGCACTAATTCCGGTCAAAATATAGTCGATGTCAAGTGTCCATGCACCAGATAAATCGATTTTCCTTTGTCCAGACACGCCAACAGACAGGTCAAGGAAAGATTGCAACATTGTAATGAGATGTCCTTGTAACATATCTTAACACACTTTATGATGATGTCTCATTGTTATAGGTTCCTCCGTCAATGTCGTGGGCAGATTGTAGTTTGGGTTGTGGGTGGAGCTAGGGACAAAAAGGTTCAAGGTTTTTAGTGTTTTTATGAGACCCAACCAAATGCAAATTATTCGATTGTATGGTAGGACCAATACTTTGTTATGGATCGGACGTTTAAAGTTTGCATATAGCAAAAGATATTGATAACGTTTGATTGTTTACCGTTTATACTGAGAACGTAAAAACGAAGTATTTTAAAAATCCAATGCTATGATATACTGGCAAGTTCCCCTTTTTTATTATCAGAGAAAGGGGAATATTGAAATATTGGTTAGACTTAGTAACAAGTGAAGATAAACCATAACATACTTTTCAGAAAGATATCAGAAATGGTACTCATGGTTGAATAAAGTAAAGTCAAACCTGTTTTAAGAGACCGTCCAAGCGAAGGAGCAAAGAGGGTCACATATGACAGATGGTCTATTAATTCAGGTGATTTATATAGGAAAAAATATTTTGGGAACATGCATTTAGGTCACATAAGACAGGTTTTCCTTTAATTCAGTGGGTCGCTAAGGCAGGTTAGACTGTAAATGTTATGTACTCAGAATAATTACTGGTTTTTGCGACTTATGGAAAGACCAGAATACTCTGAATATGAATATATTTTCTATACTACGTCGGCGTATGCATGGCCAATATTTACAAAAGTGGTTTTCGTATATAAATATTTGTCGTACAGCACGTTTAAATACATGTACATGTATATAGTTTAAGATCGTATATTATCAGGTAGATCGTCTAAAACATATCAAACGGTAAAGTTTCGATTATTTTGTGATAATTTAGATATTGTAATTTAAAACTAGCTGTAGAAACAAGACGCTACTCCACAACAGAGAGAAAAGTGGGAAGTGGAATATTTCATAGTATAAATATGTTCGAAGACCAATGCCATTTTCTATAAGTACATGTATGTCCATTTTACAGTAATATACCATTGATATGTCTGCCAAAGTATGCATGCAGCTGGCCGTGTATACGTAAATTTATGACACCACTGAAGTGTACAAGAAAATCTGTAACTGTAAGCAAAATTAAAACATATACATGTACTTTGTTAAGAACCACTCTGATTCGCCGTTTGCCGCACAGCGTTAACTAGTTGATTTAATTCACGGTATTGACTATTGTGTTGCATTGTGCTTGTGCATTACGTATATATATTTAGATCTACAAAAAATGATTCAAAGAA
>JACSZP010036967.1:0-25221 GCA_016161895.1 Pinna nobilis | reverse complement strand
ATTGAGATGTCTGTCGTGCGGTTAATGCTGTTTTGAATACTCCCGTATCTTCGGACTTCTTTTTTATTTTAAGAAAATTGTATATTTTTCTTACATTTAAAAATTAGATGTTACGTTATCAACCTCCAAGAGAATAAGAAGAAATATACAAATTAAAGGCACATATAAGTCAGTATCGTTAAAAAGCTGAATTAGCTTACGTTTACTAAGGTTTATAAGTGGTAAGAACTGCTAGTTATATTCCCATGACTGTTACAAATGATATACTACAGTCAGAAAAGACAAGTGAACACTGATGACACTATATATCTATACTCAATAAAAATATCTCAAACTGATATGATCAGTTATATAGATACAATCAGTAAGTTCGTCATAAACCTAGTTTTATATTCAAAACATCCGGTTCGTCACCGAACTTCCGGTTTCATACTAATTTCGTCATAAGGAAATAACTATCATTTCACAATACTGCAATACAGAAACGAGGAGTAGGAGGACAAGTTAAAGGTAAACTTTTATTATGTCTGGTTACTTATAGAAATTTTGTCGAATAAAATAATTATTGCTGGTGGTGTTTTTTATTATTTGTAAAGTTTTCTTTATACTTAACTCGAGAACTGTCTAAATTGAGGCTGTCTCCAGCAAGTTATGAAACGATGACCTAAAAAGCAATTTCATTTTGATTTTTCTGTTTTAAACAAGTGCAGATTTGTCTAGAAAAAAAATATATCGAGTATGTTTCAGTTTTTAATTATTTAATAGTTATGAAATATTACAAAACCTATTACGAAGTAAATATGACCTGAATAGAAGCTGATGACTGCAGCTAAACTTGTGCAATACATTGATTAGGTTCAGTTATGTGAGTGAAGTTAAATTTAGTTACATGGATAAATGTATATGGAGTCTCAAATGGTGATATATATGTTGAGCAGTGTTTTTATATACCTATGCTGCAATGTAGCGGCAGAAAACACCAAAACAAGTAATTTATTTGGTCACCATAAGGGATTCAGCTCCAATAGTTTAGTCAAGTGTAAGATGAAATATAAATACCAGATATCCTAAATGAACAGAATTGATTATGTTACAAATAAAGTAACCGTATACCGAAAACATTGCGCAGTATTTATGTAATTGCTGAAATAGTAGGAGTAGGAATCTAGCTTTTTATCTAAAAATAAAAAATACATATTTTGGTTAGGATTCTAGACTCCAGCATGTAAATTAACTTATTAAATCGGATGTGTATTATAAAATAAGTTTCAGAAACTCTATAATTGAGGCCGCTTAAGCGCTATCTCAGAGAAAAGAAAATATATAACCGGTTTTTATACTCTAGATTTATATACATGTATTTACACCACTCAGTCCCCCACCTCTTGTACCTAAAAACCTAACCCTGGAACCTAAACTGATTATTTGTAAAAGTTTGACAGTTTACTTGTGGATGACCGGTGGTCTCTTCCCTGGTTCTTTTGAATCCAGGCTCTGTCCTCCACCAATAAAAATTGGCCACCACCATATAACTGAAAGATTGCCGAGTGTTGCGTAAAGCAAAAATCAAAACAAAAAACAGAAAAATTTCTATACAGAAAATCAAATTTACAAGATGAAATATGAAACAACAAATTACGATGGTTAATGTAAACTTATCCTTACTTCTCCAGTTTAAGTTAACCGTTGCATTAATTGACTGTATATATATTTCCTTACCTTTTTATGTTTCTAGGTCACTCAGATAAGCCGGCAGGGAAACGCATTTTACAGATAATTTGAAAACTGAAGAATTCAAGTAAAACATAACATGCTGTTAAAGTGATCTAAAAGCAACATCACAACTTTTTTTTGTCAGCATTCTGTTTGCGGAAACGAGAGTTAATTTGTTGGGAATGAATTTAAGGTAAATTTCTCTCTCTCACACTCTCTCTCTCTCTCTCTCTCTCTCTCTCTCTCTCTCTCTCTCTCTCTTTGTGTTTGTGTGTAAGTATTAATTTTCTACATAAATGTATGTCTTAGCATATAATTCATAATATCTAATAATTTTATTACATTACTAATATTTGATTTAATGTAACGTTACACATTACAGCAATACGTATGTTTATTCGAGATAAACGCATACTCGTGTGTGTAACGCATAGTTCATTTTGTCTATTTTCTATCCTCATCGAACAGCGTAAGATTAATTGAATGTGCTGAAACNNTTTTAGACAAATCTCAAAGTTTTTGCGTTGTATCTTATCGCTGTAGTTTTTTCCAGTTGGTATTATCCATCTTTCTTCTGTCTTGGTGATTCAATACACATCATTTAAAACGTGATAAGATCAGTTACATGTAATGAATTAATTCAATTATGTGATATGTATATGTACATGTACGCGGGTGCCGCGCGCGGAGCAGGAGTTGCTTACCCTTCCGGAGCACCTAAACTCACCCCTGATTTTTGCTAGGGGGTTCGTGTTACTTTATTTTTTGGTAAACACGTCTTGTTGTGCTGATAGCTGTTAGTGTTGTCTCTTTTTTTGTTTGACCATGATTTCGTCTGCCTATGAATTTTTTAATTATTGATTCCCCCCTTGGTATCTTCTACAGTCAACTTTTTTNNTGTTATAAACGTGAACATGTGATAGGAATTCATTCAAAAGATTATTTTTTTTAAAATACATTCGATTGCTTTTGTGTTACTTTCTTTCTTTCCATGTTTTCTCTCTCTCTTTTTCTGATTTTGACTAGGAATTACTTCGTTTAACTGATCAAGATATAGGGCTCACGGGGAGTAGGGGTGACCGCTCGACAGGATATGTGAACTCCTCCTGGACACCTAATCCATGCCCGGATCTAGGATTTTTTTCCAGGTGGGGGGTTGATGTTTTCCAGGGGCGGGGGGGGGGGGGGTCCAACTCGTAAAAAGGAAAAATCTATCCCTGTGAAAATGAGTATTATTTATCAATATTTGTATATGTTTTGCATATTCCAGTGGGGTCCGGACCCCCCTAGATCCACGCGTGTAATCCCCATCTGGTATGTCAACGGGCACGTGTTTGCCCAACTCTTTATTTGTATTCCGCATGTGAATTATGGGATTTGTCACCAGTCGTTGCCGTTATATTTTCATTGATGACCAAGTTTTGTATTTTATTGCATGTTTTTCTGGCATATTCATCACATCATTATAAAATCGTTTTGTTTTTTTTTAATTAGTTATGAAAACAAATCAATTTTTCCGTCTAATTACGTAATAACTTAATTTGTTTAGATATGAATTTTTCTCCGTGATGCCCGAGGTTCTAAGAGCGATCAAAACTAGATTAGATATTCCATAATACACTATTTTTGGATCAATCGTGGCCAATCTATTCGATATCCGATATACACTAGGTGTCTATCTAATCACAGCTTATCAACGAAATATACGCTAGGCAACACTTATTTTATTGTTGCTCTTTCTGGAAAGAACCGAGATGAGTGATTTTTTTTTATTTTCGTTGTTTCATGATTTTTAAAATGTCTCTTATGCTAGAATTATTTTTTTGAGCGTTCGACAATGTTTTTTCCCTGACTTTCTTCAATGTTTTTTTCCAAAATCTTTTTAAAGAACATGATCTGGGAGATAAAACAAATCCCATATCAAATAGAGAATTTTATGTCATTTTTTAATCAAGGTGTTTCAAATGCATTAGTGAAGTTCCTCGACGGGTGCCGTGCGTGGAGCAGGAGTCGCCCTTCCAGAGCATCTTGATTCATCTCATCTCCGATTTTTTGTTGAGCAAATGTTACTTTATTTTTATGTTTATGTGTGTTGTGTGGAAATGTTGCAACATCTCTAATTTGGCCATGGTGTTGACTGTCGATCCATTTTGTAATTTTGAATGTCCCCTTGGTACCCTCCACTCTTTGTTTTGATATACTATTTGATACAAAGATGAAAGTTTGTATCGGTAACAATTTGGTCCTATTTAATGATACCTACTTTTTTCTAATGTTCGATTTTTTTCTTTCTTCATTAATTTCTTTTTTTTTGTACTTATTTTAAAAATCGAATATGGAGAATTAAATAAACGATTTCCAATTTTCAAAAATCAAACCATTGATTGCAAACGGGAGAAGGTTGAAAGGGTAATGAAATGATTTAGCATTGCCCCGCTATGTATTTCCTGTTCAATATACTTATGTCATGCTTACTATAGTATACATGTAGTAGACGTCGGAAAGTAGACACCGGAATCTCCAGGATCTACTACGCATCTGTTCCAGATCACTCCCGGATGTTTTTATGTGACAGGTTCTCAAAATGCGTTTGCTATGTATCATTCAGTATCATTTTGTGCTACATTTTGTTTGTATAATAGGGCAAAGTTCGTGTACTCGTCTTTTTGTCCCCGTAGATTTATATGTTGTGGCATTGATAACTGTTCAAAGTGTTGTGTCTCTCTAATTTGGCCATGCTGTTATTTGTTTTTCGACATTTGGTATTTTGATTGCCCCCGTGGGATCTTCAATACAGGGAATGAAAAGGCATTACTAACATATTTCCGTGATAGCCGGTTTCATTTTGTTAATTCTTTTTTTTCTTTAATTTATGAAATTCTTATGCTTTAAAATGAGTTTATCAAAAGCATAGGTTATCCTAATAAAAACTTATATATTCACAATACATTTTGACCAAAGAATTAAGATTATCTAATTGCCACTGCCTTGATTAATGCATCCTACTGGTCCGAAAGTTCACCAATCACATTAAAAGGATTCACTAAGTGATTGTTCACAAGTGCGCGGTATTATAACGACCTGGATCCCGTGAGAGAGAGGCATGGCTTTTAACCGAAAGTGAACATTTTATTTGCTTCAACGTTCTCTGTCGTTTGGTCGACCATTATAACAGGACCGCAGTTACAGATATAGGGTCTACAATAATTTCAATGTCATATTTTTTTTAAAAAGAAATTACTTTCATAAGTCTTGACTTTTTTCTTGTTTCAGTTTATTCTCCCACACAAGAATCCCCCTTTATAAAAAAAAAAACGTCACCAATGCTGGTCTATTTTAACAAATTTAGCCTGTGCACATTACTTTTGGCCATTAGGCATCAAGAGTTCAGGGAAAGTCAACCGAAAAGCAGTGCGTTTTCGAGCCCGTGGCCTAACAATCTCATGACGAACATGCATACCATGTAGCCAACGCAACCCCGAATATAATGTGGGAGTATGTACTACCGGAGGCCGGTTACGGGCGCATTGACTAACGTTGAAACCTTGAATAGACGCGTAACTCAACTTTTAAGAAAGTGCGAGGAATAACAATGCAACAATTTTCTTTTCAATTCTATATTTATCTCTTTACAGAAAGTTGAATATATAGTTACTCTGACTAGATGGTTGACATTGGTGCTGTTTGGAAAGAATGAAAATGGATTTCGGCAACAATTCGGAAAACAATTCAGGTAAATATTTTATAACTCTCTATTCATTCTTACAATTGATCACTCTTCTTGAGTTCGGGGTGGCCGGATGAGGACCCGATATCTGGGATGGGCCCCATAAAACTTTCTGAAGTCTGAGAATTTTCTCAACTCAAGGGAAGACTGAATACTGGTTACCCGATAAACTGAAGTTGACACAATTTTCAGACTTAAATAAATTGTTAAATTTTCTGGCGCCTAAACCTTGTGCCGGGCATCGCTAGAGTTGAGTCTGAGAATGTTCTAAACTGTAGCTTCTCCGCCGATCAGAATTCAGTATCAGCTTGTAATTAGTAAAGATTTATAGTTACGCGAGTTATCAACTTTACAGGTACCAGGCCCTGGCCGAGTGAGTTGTTGCTGATCTTGTGACTACTTTGTAATGCAATGTCACAGTCGGCAATTTTTTTTTTTTTTTTGGTTGTTGTTGCTTTTTTTAGGTCATCAAATGAGGTAACTGCAATAATAACCTTTACATAACAATAAGGTTATGAGGGTGTAGGAAAAGTGTTAGATGTCATCATTTGGTGTAAATATATATTTCATTTCAATTGAATATTATAAAGTTGCCAGATAAGTGTTGAAAAAATGTAAAATGACTAGATTGTTGACAAAATGGAAATCTGGGGCCCCTTGATATTTGGTGTTAGCCAGTGTCAGAATTTTCTATCCATTCTGGACGGAAATGGGATAGCCACGCTAAACATGGACAAGTAGTAAACAAATCGAAAAGGTCAACTCCTGGTTTTGAGTTTATTCGAGGATTTGGGAAGCGGTAAATAGTTTATGTTCGTTTGAACATCGGAAACATAGAATGTTGTTATTGTTGTATCGTTGTTTAACGACCCACTCAAGAAAATTTCACTCATATTCAGACGTCACAGTGTGCCGATGAATGGCGACACATTTTGTCTATGCTCGGTACTGCTGGCCGTAGAGCAGGGAGTGTTCTTTAATGTGCCAACACCTACTGTGACACGGGACCTCGGTTTTTACTGTCTCATCCGAAAGACAGGGACGGCCAACCGCGGAATGGCGCTGCCGGAATCGAACCCCGGACCCTTCGATGCTAAGTCGAACACGCTAACCACTCGGCCATGGAGGCCCGGAAACATATAATAATTGCGGAAACGTTTACAATGTCACCCATGGAAAACCATTTCGTGGAGTCTGAACTTCTGTGACAATAACCGGATATGATATACCGGACGATATTGCTAAAAACGGCAAAGTATTTCAGCCTGTAAATATTGTCATCCGGAAACATATTTAACATGAAGGGAAGTTTTATATTGCCATTTGACCTCAGTGAAGCACTACCAATTGATATGAAGACTTACATAATGTAAAATATAGAGAATTTCCGCGTTGACGTCAGCTACGAGGGCTATACTGTACCTTCCCCCTTTAGCAACTATCTATGTTCAGCCTGTTACAATTGATAATTGTATTAAGTGTAATCCTAAGTATCGGATGTTTCATTGATTGTGTAACACAATTGTTTTCTGTTACAATTGTTCCACTCTAAAAGCATTCACCTATTTGGCGACATCAACATCTGCCGGTGAAAGTTGACACATTTTGTCTATGTTCGGCATTCAGGACCGTAGAGCAGAGAAGGTTCTTTAACCTGCTATGACACGGAACCTCGGCTATTACTTTCTAATTCGAAAGACAGGGGCAGCCAACCGCAGCGTGGCTCAATATCGGACCCACACCCTCACGATAAGAAGGCAAACGTGCTAACCACCAGACCACGGCGGACCCAGTATTAACAATGCATTTTACACATTAAGTTTCATGGATAGTATAACCAGAAGCCCGCATATTTCCGCGTATTTTTGATTTCGCGACACTATAATAGTCCATACGCTTAGGATATTTTACGCTTTATCATGATCGCAAAACTTCAACCTAACTTGAAAAGCGCATCCCCCAACCACATTAGAGTCGGCAACAGAATGTACAGTTATTCCGATGTATGGTTTTCTTGGATTTGTATTTGTCGGATACCAATATTTTTTTTTTACAGAGTGCCTTTGCACAGTCGTAGAAGTAGTCAAATTAAAAGAGAAAAAGCCAGGACAAAAGGGGGTCAGACAGGGAATTAAAGAGTTAGTCTTTCCACGTGATTTTCGATCATGCAGTTCATATCAGAAATGATATTTGCTTGAAAGCTAATTATGTAGACTAGTTAAAAATTGGTGCGTTTTTAGTGGTTATTTTATATTGAATTCAATACCATTTATGACGATGACACAGCCACTAGCTACAGTTGTATGGCTATTCATGTCCAGACTTCACTAATGGTTTGTGTGTTCGGCTTCAAATCAAGGGGTCCTGTGTTCGAACCCTAGTCACGGTACGGTTGGCCGTCCGTCTTTCGGATGAGACAGTAAAAACCGAGGTCCCGTGTCACAGNNGCAAAATTTGTCGCCCTTCACCGGCACACAGTGAAGTCTCAATATAAGTCAAATATTCTTGAGTGGGACGTTGAACAACATTACTACAACAGCTTCAGAGCTTAAATGCAGACATTGCCGCAAGATGTTTAAATGCTATTAATGTGGTTAATTCTCGACTTGGTTATTTAATGCAACCACACCTACTGTGACACGGGACCTCTGGGATCAGGAAAAATTAGTTGACTTCGTCTCTCAGACTCGAACTAGTGACCTTAAAATCAGAACGCGAAAACGCCTATCAGGAGTCATGGCGGTTGTCTCATGGTCACTAGCACCCTTGGTAGTAGAGTCATGCTCTTAAATGTGTGCTTCAATGCTATCTTTGGACCGAAAATCCATCATTTGGTGGAACGTCATTTACAATATTTAAATCACATCAAAATGTGTAAACCAGTTATTGAGAATTCAATTGGGAAATCGTACACTGAATACTGTGTGGGATTACTTTCGAATAAAACTGAGAAAATGCAAATGAATGTAAATTATTTCTCTCGTTTTATCCATTGTACGTATTCAAACTGTAATCGGAGAAATATAACCGAGGGCAGTTATCGTAATTGACGCTGAAGTTCACAGACTCTCACAGCACTAATCGCCTCATCCCACGAATAATTTGATAGATATTGAACACACAAGCTAGGTATAAAACGACATATTATATCGGTTTTGAATCGTATTTGGATCAACTAATTGTATTTCTATCCCTGTGGTAAAAATGTGAATGTTTATTTGGCAGTTTTATTTCTCTAAGAAGCCGGTATGTTAAAATTTAAGATCATTTCTTTTGTCTTTCATCTTTATGCCAACAATTTTGTGGTATATTTCAAAAAAATGTCTTTCAATTTAAGTGGGTCATAATCATAAACCAGCAATTCTAAATACATGTACCAGAGTGTCAGAATGTTTTACATCTAATGAAATAATAGACCCTTATGTTGATAAATGTTTTTATTTGTTAATCTGTACTCTGTTATAGATTTTTGCGATGTCTGACAGAAAAAAAAAAATCATGTCTTTTGTAAATAATCTGACCCCGAATTGTACAAGTTGCTAATACAAAGGACAATAACATTAAAATGGGTGAAGTAGAAGATACCAAGGGGCATTCCAAATTGAATAAGTCAACGACAGACAAAATCGTGGCCATAACAAAAAGGAGACATAATTACAGATTAAGATTGCATCGAAGTTTTTTTTAGTTGTTTTAACAAATGGAATAACATTAGAATACTGTAAATCCGGTTTTATTTGCGAGAATTTTATTTTTGCGTAATTACACGAGAGCACGTACTCGCAAAAATAAAAGCCTCGCTTAATATACAAACCCTATATGAAATGCTCAATACAACATAAACTTATAATACTTAACAATCAACCACGCGAAAATATAGTGTCGCGAATAATTGCATGGCTACCGATTCGCCAAAATAAAGTTCCGCGAAAATTTCTGGATTTACAGTAGCTTCAATAAACGCCTCAATTTTTATTCCCACTTTATCTAACATTTTACAGGTAGAGATATCTATACTTTTCAATGCAATTAAATCTTTGGCTATACGTTTAAAGTACTTTAATAATTGAACGTAATCTTTATTATTGTGTTGTTAAATTGCATGTTGTGTTGTTTCTTGTATTAGCAAACTTTAGCGCTCTACATTAAAAAGGTAAAAATAATATCATCGTTACTTTTGTGTCGTTGGACCGACATGGCCTAGTGGTTAGTGTATTCGATTCTGATCTAGAGGTCAGGGGTTCGAGCCCAAGCCACTTCGAGGTTGGCTGTCCCATTCTTTCGGATAAGACAGGACAGTAAAAAGTGAGGTCCTGAATCACAGAATGTATTCCCACGTTTAAGAACCCTCCCTGCTTTAGGGCTAAAAGTGCGGAGCATAGGTAAAAGTTGTCGCCCCTCACCGGTGCACTACAACTTGTCCATATAAGATAAAGATTCTTGGGTGGAACGTTAAACAACAATACAACCAACCAAATTGTGTGTCGTTGTTTCATCGCCATCGACGGGACTCGGGCTTAGAACCTGGCTATCTTATGCGAACTCTTTCGCACAAAGACTTTTTAATACAATCTTGGTTACAGACATAAATTGTTAAAAATAAAAATAGTGAAAAAAGTGGAACCGGATATATTTAACCCTGATGTACTGTAAATCTAGAAATTTTCGCAGAAATTTATTTTGGCGAATCGGTAGCCATGTAATTATTTGCGACACTATATTTTCGCGTGTTTGCTTGTTTAGTATTCTAAGTTCACGCTGTATTGAGCATTTTATTTAAGGTTTGTAAATTAAGCGTTACTTCTATTTTCGCGAGTTAGTGCTCTCGCGTAATTACGCGAAAATAAGATTCTCGCGAATAAAACCGGATTTACAGTATTGAAATTCCACTAAATTTGAAATTATTTTAATCTCCATCCTGAATTACTTTATTACTATTCTCCTACTATTTTAACCCCGTTTACTTTCTAAAAAAGTCCATTCCCCTTTGGTCCGATATCTCCGGGTACGACTGTACATGTATGAAAGAAGCTCTTTACAGTCTCAGATTATGAGCGAACTTTGTAATTGGTATTCCAGAATGGAAAACGAAAAACTGATGGTATCTATCTTGTAATAGATCTTCGTCCCATCACTGATATTATATGTCAATCATAATGTGAATTTCTAATTTGTTCTCTCTAACTTTCAGATTGAGGATGGAAGATTGGTTATCGTACGGAGCGCTAATTTTGGAATAAGTCAATTAACACAAAACAAAAGGATGACAACTACCATGTTTAGGAGAAAAACTTCGGAAACAGTCCGATACGGAACCCTTATTTTCCTGATGGTTACATTATGCCAGTGTACCACAGCTTTAGAGCAACCACAGCCTACCGGCTGGTACAATGCACACTCGCTGAATGTTACGTCGTTGTTACTTCAATATGTTTCGCTTTGCGGATTTGATTACATCTGTGACAAGTCGACACTTCCGTTTCCGGATACTGTGAATATCTCGTTTACAAAATATAACCTCTGCCCAAAGTGTCTCTGTGATGCAGATTGCTTTTTTCGCAATGACTGTTGCCCGGATGTTTACTTCAGCTTACCTCCCCTTTCCTGCAGAGGCGTTGATATCTTGAAAAATGAAGGATTATCGAGTAACGAAAACTATACTGTTGTTGATACTTGTCCTGAGGACACAGAAGAGTCCGTAAGAAATAAATGCCACGGGAATGTATCCCTCGCACGAAAACTTACCTTGACCCCAGTGACCAGTAGAGATGATATTCCAATAACCTATTATAATCAGTATTGTGCACAGTGCAATGGTGTTAGTAACTACTCAGTATGGAACCTAGACATCAAATGTAAACTTTTTGCAGATTTCAACTTTTTGTCGAGCTATGAGGAAGTTATAGACCTAGCAAAGGAAAAGAAATGCTCAATATCATTTGATATGATGGACAATAAAGTTAGAACCTGTGAACAACAGGAGATAAAATCTGCTAGAGAAACAGGCATGTATGAATGGTGTAATGCGACTGGAACATGGAAAGATTTTGACCCAAATATAAAAGTCGCTTGTGAATCATATTACAAAATTCCTCACAGATATTTTAAAAATGTATTTTGCTTTCTCTGCAACCCTCCAAAGGATGTGCAACCCAGAGTTACTTCAGAATGCAACCAAACTGGTATGTGGAAACCCCCGAATCAAGGTCTTCAGGAAGCTTGCGGTCAGTTTCCAAGATCAGCGTCTACATTCCCCTACAAAAACATATTTTGTTACTTATGCAATAGAAACACGGAGAATTTTGATCTATTTTTAGACGTACTTGCTAGCCTTACAGCCGATGAAAGTGTGACTAGACAGAAATTCAACTATAAAGTCGATGCAGAATCTCTCAACTCCGATAAACTTGTAGTAGATTTGCTTCTTAAAAACGAGCAGTATACCGAGCCCGATGCTCGGGTTTACAAATATAATTACGATCTGTCTTTTCCAGACACCGTATTTCATTCCGGGACGTTTGAGATAAACATGACCAGTCTAATGTTAAAAAGTATTGCAGGGAGCGGTGTTGGTGTCTGCAATATTAACATCCTGCCGGCGACATTGCGGAACGCCCCGGTCTTTGGTTGCAGTTGCCAACCGATGTGTATTGGTACCTGTTGCAATGACTTTGCTTTGACCTACCCTGTAGCTTGTCTCAAAAGTAACGTGACAGCGTTAACAGAAAATGACACTTCGTTATCGTTCCTCGCTATAGACGGATGTTACAGACCGGGTGGACTTAATGTATTTAGAGATCTATGTTCTTCAAATGAGTCGCCCATTGATATCTATCAGTTTTTACCAGTGACCGTATTTGGAACACCTTATAAGAATGCCTATTGCTACCTTTGCAATGTAGATAATATATATAGCAAAGAGAACATCTCAGAATCAACGCTGGGAAATGTCGTTCCATGGGAAATTGAGTTTACGTGCGATATGTATATCAGTTTTAACTACTTCCTGTTACTTTATGATGTCATAGAAACTGCATTGCACATGCCTTGTAAGATAAATATACTGAAAGACAAGGGTGATATTTTATATCCATGCGATAGACCATCAGTTCCAACTATGATTGACAAGTGTAATATGACAGGAAAATGGCCGGTAGAGGATCCGAATGTACGCTGGGCGTGTGAAAATACAGAACCACACCGGATGATTGAGATATATGGATCGGATGTTTATAAAAATCAGTTTTGTATGATGTGCAATCCCAAAGACTGGAGTAATTCTATAATATCTTCATGTAATACAACGGGCAAATGGTTAAGCTATGACAAGTCTGTGGAAGAAGCCTGTCTGATCTTTCCACTTGTGTACACGCATTATCCCTACAAAAATTATTTCTGTAAACAATGCAATTCACTGCCAACACTACCATCCCTGCATAATATTGACATGAGCTACGAAAATGGAATGTCTATTGATCGCTCCGTGATTGACAACAATATATTCTATATAGATAGTAGTAAGGTGAAACCCGTAACTTTCAGAAGTTTGTTCGCCTTGGCAGAATTTGAATCAGACGAAGGCGGATCCAAAGGAGAAGACTGTCTTCAACATCAGATGTTTGATCCTACAAAGGTTTGTGTACCTCTTTTGTATTTACAGTGGATCCTCGCGTAAAGACTACCTCACTTAGGATAACAAACCCTTACACTGTAGCCTGCATCCCGTTATTTCAGGAAATTCAGCCTCACTAAAGTTTTAGACCACTGCCTCATAAATTACACCAATTATAGCCAGTCATAATGGTCGCCTTAATACTAGTAGTGCAGATCCACTGTCTATGCCACAATGATCCAGTCAAATGAAAATCTACATCTTTTTAAATCTAAACTTTTTAGCAACCGAATGTATTGAAGGACTAGATGCGTTACGTGACCTATTTGCATGCCTCGCACATTTTCCCCTGTACTATTCACCTGAATAAAGAAAACGCTTGTCTAAGTATCCACTTTTAATTCGGATAATCTCTTAAAGCAGATAATATTGTAATTGGACTTCGATCTTAAAGAATCTCGCTATTAAGACCACCGAAACGAGTTGGTTTAAATTGGTCCAATAAGTGAAGTACATTGCAATCTCTCAAGTTGGGGTGAAATATAATGAATAATGATTTTAAATGGTTATTATTTCCATGTGGTCTCTTTTGTGAGGTAGTATTTATACGTGGCCCCGCTACATTATTTTGCTCCTTCTCTAAGCAATGTCACATGTGGACCTGATTAAGTGTGATTGAGAGGTCATCGTCTGACCTCATACAATAAGAATTGAAATTTCGTGTTTGAAGATGCACGTATATCACTCAAGGCGGATGTGGCCAGTCGATAGGGGACTCTAACTCCTCCTAAGCACCTGACCCCACCTATATGTATCCAGTGACCACTGTTTTCTCAATAAGTTATTTTGTAAATGTATTTCTTTTTAGGAGATATGGGATTCCTTACACTTCTTTACTTTTCATGAACACGTCATCAAAGTTAGTGTATAGAAGACATGAAAACTTATGAACGTGAATTAGAATATTTGGTTTGATCTCTCAATGGGTCTTCGAGAGATTTGTCTGTTGCATGACAAGCTAGGAAACCACGTACTCCGAATATAGAATTTTCTTTGAATTGAGTCATACGGTGGCTAATTATTTGTTTTCAAAAGGTATAATGTCAATCACTTTTGCTGTTGATATCCAATGCTTATATGTAGAAACATGACTGAAATAACCGTATCTTTTGATGCCTTCAAAGTTTTAACTTTTTAAAAATATAAATATGTCTCTATACATGCCTTTGAATAAAGAAAAATGAGTAGGTCTCCATTTAATAGCAATAACGGCCCAACGTTAAACATTGGTTTATTTAGGAAAACATATTTTAGAATATTCTTCTCAAGAACGGCAAGTGTTCAATTAATCAAATAATATTGGAACATCATTATAAAGTGTAGATTCAAGTTTGTTTAAATTGTTGTCCCCAGGGTCAAAGTTTAACATAGGTTTATATAGGAAAATATATTTAAAATCTTCTCAAGAACAGTTATTGTACAATTTATCAAATTAATATGAGAACATTGTTATATAGTGTAGATTCTAGTTTATAGAAATGGCGGCCACCGGGGTCGAGATGGGGCCACAATAGGGGTCCAAAGTTTAACAAATGAGAGGTTCATCTTTGTGACACATTGTTAATCCAAAATTTCTGCTTCTCTGTGAAATGTTCATGTGAGCGATGTGACCCAATGGGCCTCTTATTTATTCATTGATTATTTAATTTTTTTATATTATTTATTTACTTTTAACGTAGGGAATTTTAACTCATCTTGTTTGAATTTGACGGACGATTCGCAATGAAAATAACAATCAAAAGAGGATGTATACTCCTTAATGACACTTGATTCCACTTCCGTGTTTTTCAGCCTCTGGTGATTTTGTTTTACATTTGATCTGCTCTGCGCCAAGAAGGTTTCATGATAAAAAGTTCTGTTAGATATCGAGATTAATATGATGTCCTGAAATGTTATAGTCGTGCGTCTATGTAGCAGAAAATGTGCATTTAGTAAATTTTCAATACCGTCGTCCTTTTGGAAGACTTCAGTTAAGATATCGATTTCTCATCAGCCGAATAAAATATAATTCAGATACCTGGTTCTTTTCCATTTGGGATTAGCGACTTTTTATTCCATGTTGAGATAGTAAACTTCATGTACTTAACTTTGGCGTATTCAGTGGTCTTGAATCTCAAGTATTGATGTTGAATCAGCCATGCAAGCACATTAATTAGCTAGCCAACGAATTTGACTACCATTTTTTCAGAATTCCCATTGGATTTATTCGCCGGGTTTGACATGTTGGCGAGAGTAGTTTAGTGTTTCGTATTTGGTATTCTCATTTTTTTCATGATATACGGGCATTTCTATTCTCATTATGTGCCATATCGAGTTCAAATATCCCTCGGTGGTTCTTCATTTGACTCCACACTAAATGATGTATAGATTATTAACATTGCATGTATGGCAATTAATTCTGCCTATTATAATATTTGTCTTTGCTCATTTCAGGGTGTTTGCAGAAACCTAACCTGTTATCCCGGGAAAGTATATAACGCTTCTGAATGCAAGCCGCTCTTGCCGATAACTAGGAATCTGCAATATGTAATGGCAATTAAAATTCAAGCGGATTTGACGAACACAATTAAAACCGCAGACTTCTTACAGGCTTTGTTGTACGAAATACCTGACAATTTGAGAGCACTGCTTGAAATCGATCAACTGGAATTTTCGGTCGGAAAGGTGTATTTACTCGCCGACAAACCATGTGAAACTTACAGATCAATGGGAGATAACTCTTCCACGATTGAAGTGCTGATGTACTTTCAGTTCTTTATCTCCGCATATGTTCCACGCCTGGGTACCGAGGAGACGTTGATTCGCTTCATGTCACAGCAGCTTAACATTACAAATTACAGATTTAGTGAGAACATAGTTATTACAATACGGGAGAGTACAGCCGCACTTATGACCCCCATTCTAATTCATGAGAAGAATTATGAGAATAATTGTTATTTGTTTGATACGTGGGGACAATCTGGAGTTACTTCGCAGTACCTCTACCGAACAGTGCATGTTGCGGACTTGTTAATTTGTACACAAGTAGAATTTGATTCTAATGAGTACGAAGCTGATTGGTCAGGGAATGAGTTGACATTAATTGACTACAACCTTCACCTTCGTTTTGATGAGTTCCAGATTATGTCCGATGGCAAAGTGCGCATCTGTCTTGACCGTGTGTCTAGTTCTATGAATATTGTGGAGAACGATATCCCGGATAATTCTCTCGGGATTCTCACCATTGTGTGCTTAATTATTTCACTTATTTGTTTACTATTAACATTTCTGACCTACTGTTTACTGAGGAACCTACGCACGATTCCCGGGAAAAACAACATGTGTCTGATGGTTGCTCTGTTTGCCGCCCAGCTCAGTACATTGCTACAAGGACGAGCGATTCCGAACACTACCAAGTGCGTCATTTCCGGTGTATTTGCTCATTACTTTTGGTTGTGTGCGTTCTTAAGTTTGAGTGTTTGCTCTTTCCACATGTATCGCATCTTTTCGGGACGTTTTAAGACCGCACTGCCACGTTCCGCAGTAAATAAAACTGTATTTAAGCTTGCTTTATTCACATTTACAACCCCTGCCATAATTGTCGCGACAAACCTGCTGATATCAACAGCAGTTGGATCAGATCCGGGTTATGGCGGTAAAAATTGTTTTATTGCTCACAGGACAGCATTCATAGTCGCTCTCATGGTTCCTATGGCAACCATGTGTGTTTTGAACGTATTCTTTTTCTCCTACACATCGTTTAAAATCAAGTCATCACCGAAAGTTCAGAAAAACAAGACTGACAAATTTGAATTTCTTGTTTACATTAAGTTGTTCGTTGTAACAGGAAGTACATGGCTCGTGCAGTTGATCGACTCCTTTTTACCGCTCTCCTTCCTCTCTTACTTAGCCGCCATACTTAACGGACTACAGGGACTTTTTCTCTTTTTGAGTTATGTGTGCAACAGGCGTGTGTATCATATGTTCAAGAACTTATTCTCCGGTTCTGAATTTTTGTCAACAATGTCAATGTCGAGTAGAAGTACGATATCTCGAACAACACAGCGCACAATTGCTAGCAATAATTCTACCACTGTATAGGATAATAAAGTCGTCTAGGGAGTTTTGTTTTTAGTTTGACGTGTTTTATGTAGTCTGTGATATATATTTAATGCGTGTAGACCCTTTTTATCATTCCAAAAAGGACTACCTCCCTTGTTCAATAAAAGCAATTATATTTCATGGGTAGCCTAACCATAAATAGAATTACGGTTTTATTAAGACGTCATAATGAAATTGCGTCATCCGCATAAGCTATATTTTATATTTATGCTGCTTTAAATCACCCCCCCCCCCCCCCCCCCCCCCCCCTGGAAGTGGCAAAATTGTACAGATTTTCAAAAACAAAGACCCCAAGAAACAATCAGTTACTATAACGACGTCTATGTCTTTCTGCGTGTCTATTTTATTTTGCCAAGGTCACAGGACTGCAGTTAAAGTTAAAGGGTCTACACTGGTAGTTTCTCCTAGACGTCTGAATTTCTTATGAACATTAACATTTCCATACCAATGCATTATACATGAAGTCAGATGTATATTCATGCCGGTCATTAACGTTGAATCACTGATGCTTTTTCGTTTAGACAAATGATTATTGTCGATGTATCTTTTTATTGCAAGGCTGTCATCTGTGATTTTCCCCTGTAATTATTTATTTTCTGTGTAATTTTGTTTTCTGTATGATGTCCACCCGGTGTATGATATTAATATCTTCTGGTAACATACTTTTCTTATGCGATAATGACTTTTTTCGGTGCTTAATGTTGACATAAATGATCTGACCATGTCATGTTGTTGGAGTTGCGTCCCTTTACTCATTGTGTGAACAACTATTCATTGATCCTTTTACAAGCATACTTATTCGTCGTTTTGGCCTTCAATAAAAATTCTAAATTAGGTTAAGAACTTGTAATTACATGTACTTGTATAAGGTTTCCTTTGTAAACATGCGCAAAGAAACTCCTTTCTGTACTAGACTCTTTGACTCCATGACCGTGAACTTAGTGTTTGACATAACTTTTGATTTGAACAGCCGCAATATGTCATTGCTACCTTGCTTGAACATTCTTGTTTCACTAGCACATTTTGTTATAAGATGAAAATCATTGATGAATGTTTTATAGCACCACAGTCGAAGTTTAAGTGACGTTGTATTTTATCTAATCAATAGCTCTGGTAAACCTTAATCAATCATGCACTGATTTTGTTCCATGCGCTGCATAACCGCTTTGAAATAGTCATTTAAACAATATTTATATCACCTTGAAATTTAATAATCATCCCATTAAATAAAAAACAAGATTTTATTTCTTCAAAAAATTACCCCAATAATTAGCATCCCCTGTCATTGCTAGACTGTTGTAATTTGATAATCCCTTAGGGTCCGAGAACCTGGTGTTTGAATCTTGTCATCTTATATGTATGAACTAATCGGGTCGTTCATGAAACAATTTCTCCTTGCACCAGTGTATTTTGTAACGAAATTGTATCTGTGCTTGAATTTTGAATATCGTAAATAGTACACAATTTTTCTTTTTCCAAAAACTAACATTTCCTATCAACAAGAGGGTTCGCCGTGGCCTAGTGGTTAGCGTTTTCGACTTCGAATCGAAGGGACTGGGTTCGAACCCACGCCACGCAACGGTTGACCGTCCCTGTCTATCTGATGAGACAGTATATATGGAGGTCCCGTGTCACATTGGCACGTTTAAAAAGCCTACCCTACGGCAAGCAGTGCCGAACACAGACAAAATTAGTCGCCCTTCACCGGCCCACGGCGGTGTCTCTATATAAGGGAAATATTCCTTTCAAGAAGGAAATTTGTAGTCAAATTGTTTTCTGCTCTCGAGTTTACATGAAAAGGAGAACAATTATGAGCTGCTGGTTATATATTCATTAAGCATTTGTTAACAATATCTGTCCTGCCCCCGAAAAAGGGGATGCCTACTCCTCCGTGACACGTGATCCCGCCCCTGAATTTCAATATTCATCAAATTTGTATAATACGAACTGATTATTTTTGGCGATGATTCTTAGTTATCTGATTTTTATGTATCAAGCTGAGGTCACGTGATACAATCGATTTTTTATGAAGTAAAGTCTGTCACTGAAGTAAAAATGACCTGAAGAAAGTTGTTTTTGCAAAAGTTTGAAACCCAAAGACCGATATTGCATGCCAAATGTAAAGTATTTTGCATTGGAATTTTGACCTTTTAAATTGTTTGTCTATTTTAAGTTTGTGATTTGTATATTTTTATATTTAATTTGAAATGTAGTAGTTTTAGCAAGTAATGGAGAGAGAGAGAGAGAGAAAGAGAAAGGGAGAGAGAGAGAAAGAGAGAGTGTGTATGTGTTTCAAAGTAAATACAAATGAAGTATGTAAATATATTGACTTATTATGTAGATATATAAATATTTAGCAATTATCAAAATTAGATTAAATCAAACATGTTTATTGAAATTCAATGTTGTATAATTATCAATCTACTGTGCAGTATTTGAAACACATTGTGAAAGAGAGGTTGAAGTAAAATAAGAGAAAGTTTATGTATCTATCTAATGAATATGTAAAAACTGAGCATTTGTCAAAATAACTTTTAAGCAAATGTATTTATTGAAACTTGGTGTTATGTAAATATAATTCTAATTATCAGCCATCATTCTTTCAAAGCAAAACATTCGTGGCATTGTTTAGCTTTGAATGCTATTGATAATGAAACAACTTGTTCTAAGAACGTGTAAATAAATATGAATAAATGTACAATATTCGATTTTGTGTTGATCAGTTTCTGTTCTGTACAAGCATTCTATGATCTTAAGTACACAATCTAAAGGAGAGATTGCCTTTTAGTGCAACTCTGGCGGCCTTTTCATAAAGAACCTTCCACAGAACCTGAACTAAACTCCGGTTTTTAGTTTGTAATACTCTACTTTTTGTTTGTTTTTATTATTATTTCTTTTTTTAAGTACATGTATTCGTGGTGTTGTCTCCCTTTGTTTTGGTCATGGTGTCGTATCTCGTTCCAGTTTTGTATGCCCCCTTGGTATCTTCGGCTTTCTCTTTGTACGACAAAAATAACATATAAGTCGTTAGAGGATTTGATTCTAATTCTGAATTTTAAAAAGTAAATCAATAATCCAATAGAAATAAGTTTATTCATTTCATTCACAAATCATATCATTTTACAAGTGGCCTTTTTATAATGTACAAAAGGTGACAGATTACCATGAAACATGGTACTTACTAGTTACTAGTAAACACATTACTCCTTTATAATAACATGTTATTTAGTCGAATTTTTTTTCTGAAAAGGGCCAAATTTTAGGCACTTTGCAACTGGATTTTCGTCTGCATAGGAAAACTAATTTAGCTTTGTTTAATGATGCCGCCAAGCATCAACAACTAAAGGGAGGCAATTCATTTAGAGTGTATGTTTTTGTTTCGGTTATAAGAAATCGCTTATTTTCTTTAAAAATCTATTTTTAACCCCGGAAATTAATATGAAAATCAAATATGAATTTAGATGCTTATTTTTACATAAAATATAAATAACATATATTTACGACATATTTTGGTTCAACTTTTTTTTCTGAAACGGAGATTCATAGATACACCTCAATGTTGTATTAATATACGCGACGTTCAAATATACCCGCTGAACTGATGAACTCATCTCTTTTCTTCTTTTTTTTTGAGTACATGTTTTAATTTTACGGAACACACATTTCATAACATAGAAATGCTGTAGATATTTACAGTACGAACTGGCATTAGTGACTTGGTGGTGTAAACTTTCGCATTTGAACCGGAAGTTCAAGTTCAAGAGTCAGCGAAGCGCGCATGTCAGTCCTGTCCATCGGAAGAGGATTCGATATCCAGGATCAAGTTTGATAGTTGTGTTGGAACGTGAAAGAACCGTTCCAATCAAATTTAACTAATAGCCCAATGTTTCGGACATTCTAAGCCCTTTGTCGCCATTGGTTGGTCTCTCCATGTTGGTCAAAACAAAACAACAATAACAACACAAGACGTAAGACAGATCGTGAATATAAAAACATACAGGTTGTTAGTTGAAAAGATATTTAACGTCCTACTCAAGAATATCACATATACGGAGACGTCCGAATGTCGTTGAAGTCTTACACATTTCAATAATGTTCGGCATCTTTGGTCATTGACCAGTGGGGGTTCTTTCACATGCCAAAACCTACTGTGACGTCATCGGGAGGACAGGGAAAAGCAATCACAGCGCAGCCCGGTACGGCGCGGATTCGAACCAGAGAACTCGGAAGTAGAAGGCAAACAAGCTAACCACTGAGTCATGGCGCTCCCACTTTAGAAAACGGCGCTTCCACATAAATAAAACGGCGCTCCCCCTTAAATAGCACGGCGCTCTCACTTAAATAGCACGGCGCTCCCCGTTAAAAAGCACGGCGCTCTCACTTAAATAACACGGCGCTCCGAGTTAAATAGCACGGCGCTCCCATTTAAATAGCAACGTTGTCTACAATATTTACTTAGGCTAGCGTCAATTTACCCATTTCGGTGAGTGTAAGGATAAGAGTGCGGAAAACATTCAACAAAATCATTTCCATTTAAATATGGTTGTACCGCTTCTACGATGTTTCCGTTTGCTGCACTAGAAACAAAGTTTTTGTCTGGTTTCCGGTTTGCGCGTGAAACAATAAATCATTCAGCGCCACCGATTTAGGTTCCTCACCGAAACAGGTCACCAGACGATAGTATAATCTCAATTGAATAAATAGCTAGGCATAAAATATACGAAGCATTTAAATAAGAATGACATTTCCATTTTTCCAAGAGAAATCATTAAAAAATATATTGGTATTTAAATATTTTAAGTGCTATTCGAGTTTGTCTATTATAATTCAACGATCCACATGGGAAAACATTCCAGTTTTTCAATCTAAATACCATTGATTACTGAAATAAATAAACATGCAAGGCTATTACTCCAATTTGCAATTTGTTATCTGTCAATTATGGCCAAATACACACATGGCGACGATTGAAATGTCCTAGGGCGATATGAAATCGTGTCATGCAGAAATTTCGCAGACATTTAACCTGTCATAGTTACAAAAAAACACGCACAGATTCAGCATTTCTTCCCAGGCCCAAGGGGGATAGGGAATCCCTTACCCTGAGAATGCAAATCTTAGTATGATTGACCAATGGTGGTATATATTTTGCCAGTTCCAGGGGGTCATGGCCTCCTTGATCCGTCTACAAGATTCGCGCATCCAAATGTATCTTTTGACTGAAGACTTTCCCAAAGCATGATGGTGACAATAACACTTTCGAGGTGATGACTTCAATTTAACAATTAGGAACCTTTGGTTAAGCAACTTCTTTTTCAGCAGTAACTCTTTATCAAGAAAATTTGGTTAGTACGCGCATGCTCTAGAATAATGTTTCATATGATAGATGTATACTTTATTTGCAGGTGCTGCTGGAATATTGTTGCTTAAAAATGGAAAGTTCATATTGGGAAAATTGAAGCCATCTCTATTATCGTAAATATCTGTTTTAAACCATCCTTCGTTGTCTATCTCCAGGTGTAGATCAAAGTATGAGATAGACCTTGAGGTTTTCGTGGTGTCCTCTTTTTCGAGTTCATTGGGATAGATGCGATCAAGAAAGTCATCAAAGTTGGTATTATGTCACGAAACAACTTCATCTATATAGCGGGACGTAAAGTTCAAAGATCGGGCCAAGTACTTGTCATTATTCTTTGGGCACCTTATATAAATTTAGTCTCGTAAAAATAAAGAAATAAGTCAGCAAAAAGAGGAGCGGAGTTGTTACCCATTTGGATGCCGAAAGTCCTTTATAAAACCCGACTACCGAACACAACAAATATGTTGTCAATGAAAATTTCAGATATTCTGATGATAAAACCAGTATTTTTTTGTTGTTGTTGTTGTTGTTGTTGTTGTTGTTGTTGAATAAACTCCGAAAAATCTTTAGAATTATTAGAAAATCATCTGATTCACATGACCCCTAAGTAGCTAATATCACAGTAGCTACGGAGCTCGTCTTTGACAGCTGTCAAGATAGATGTTAAAAGTTTGAAAGGAGGCTTTATGGAACATTTGGCAGACCCAGCAATATACTATCGTTTGTAAGGACACTTACGTAATTATGGAATCCAGAAGAGTAAGGAAAGATTTAGTTCCTTGACTTCATTTGGAATAACAAAAGAACATAAAACAGATCTATTATTGTCCAGGAGGATTTCCTTTATCGTCAGTATTATAGGCGAATATGCTGAATTGGCAAGCGAAATATCAATGCCCTATTCCCTTATGAAACAAGCTATGCATTGTGGTCTTTGCTCAATACTTATGACTACTGGGCAGTTAGGGTTAATTAACGTGCGTTACCGTCTCGTCCGAAAGACAGGGGCAGCCAATCACAGCGTGGCGTTGTTTCGAACTTACAATCAGATGGCAACATTCTTACAACTGAGCCACGCTGGCCACTTGTTCAAAACACAAGGCAAATGTTTTCTTCACTATGGCACGGAATATCGGCATTCAATGAAATATTTTGGTAAATATGAATTAAATAACTAGTAAACTTACTGAAATATATAGTGTTACTGATTAGAAAGACAATGATATACGCGTTGTTAATTTACCATAATGCACACCATGTACCATCATGTTGATAGGGAGTGGTATTATTAAAATACTATTTATTGAATTGATATCAAAATTAAATAATTTAATAATCTACTTGAAATATAAGTTGCAAATGAGCAGGTTTATTACCATTAGGTGGCAAGATAGAAATCAAATGAAACAAAGCTATCGATTTTTGTGTCGGTTATTTCAAAATGAAGTGATTAAGCATGTAACAGATCGGCTTACATAGGCTGGAATAGTTTTATTTATACGTTTGATGTGTTTGGAAAATTATGATAATATCAACCGCAGGGGATGCTTATTCATCCATGGCACCTGATCCCACCATGACTTTCTAGGTGTCCGAGTTTGTCCAGTGTTTGTTGTTTATTTTTCCATTGACATATCATTGCTGAGGGCCACCGTGGCCTATCGGTTAGCGTGTTCCACTTTAGATCTTGAGGTCCGATGTTCGAGTCTAAGTCATGCTGGTTGTCCCTGTCTTTGAAATGAAACCGTAAATACCGAGGTCTCGTGTCACAGTAGTTGTCAACAGGTATGAGAACCTTTCCTATGCCGAGCATAATCAAAATGTGTCACCCTTCACCGGCACACATTACAATACAAATGATTGCTCTGTCAATTCCCCTACCATTCTAGAGAGAGGCACCTGTGTCGAACGCACACCTATCGCGATTTTTTCGGCGTATACTAACTATACCAGTGTATGAGGTTATGGGTTCAAGTCCACTTGATGGAAGTGGGCGACTTTTCTTGTCTGTCAGATGAGACCGTAAAAACTGAGGTCGAGTGTCGTAGTGGGCCGTATGTGTAGGCACGTAAACTACAGTACCATATGTACCAGTAGAGCTGCAAGATCCGTTGATCTCTGATTTTCATGTTGGTATTTACGCCCACTGAGCAGTGAAAGATATTAATCAGCCGACATCTTCTGTGGCATGGATCAGTTGTTATTACTAGTGCATCCAAAAGACAGGCAGGTCAGCCGCATCCGCAACGAACCTTTGACCTTTCAGTGTTAAAATAGAAATCTAAAAAAAAGGTGAGCATATACAGATTTGTCTCATATTGATACATGTAAAACTGACTGAAAACGTTGACAATTGCCTCGAGCACTAGATCAACATAAACTTTTAATCATAATTTTTTTCTGCTTAGCATGCGTTTATGGCAGGAAAGTTAGAGGCATTATTGTCATTTATTTATGAACTATTTCACAATGTTGAGCATTGCTGTTTTATTGTTATACCAAAATGTGCGTGATTTAAAAAGCAAAGGATGTACTGAAAAATAAATTGATAAACATTATGTATCAGGATTGAGCCTTGCACCCCCCTCTCTCTATCTTTCTCTCTGTCTCTCTCTTTATCTCTCTCTCTCTCTCTCTCTCTCTCTCTCT